>JAVJIF010008374.1:0-208638 GCA_038442645.1 Agave tequilana | reverse complement strand
GCAGTACGGCGAAAAGGCGGTGGTCCCTCCTCAACCACTGTAGAGCCATCTCAGCCCTCCACAAAACCACCCGTGGAGAAACAGAAAGAAACTCGGTTTTCTCGGGTTCTTTCAAGAAGTGCAGCGGAAGGATCTTCGACACCTTCGACACCTTACCGCTTCGATGTGCTGGCTCAGTTAGCCAACATCCCAGCACGCATTACCTTGTATGAGCTCCTGAGGCTATCAAAGTCAACCAGAGAAGCTCTACAAGAAGCCCTGACAAATGCTGGGCCTTTCTGACCCACGTACCGAGGGAGGAAGATGTAGAAGATTGCCTCCACACCTCCCCAAATGCTCCCTGCATCTCCTTCACAAAGATGACATGCAGGTTAAGGGAAGCATGACCGACCCCTATACTTTACAGGGTATATCGGTCATCCGAGGTGAACCGCGTTCAAGTAGACCCCGGGTCCGCACTAAGCATCATACCTCCCAGGTCATGCAATTTCTGGGCATTCCTACCCATCGTCTGAGCCCTACCCAGACGACTATTTATGGGTTTAATGCCAACAGCTCCCTGCCCGATGGGAGATCAAGCTCAAATGCCGATCGGGAGCCTCAAATCGGAAGTGACCGTGTTATGTCATTGACGCTGACACTTCCTACAATCTGTTGCTGGGACGACCATGGATTCACCAAAATTCCATTGTTCCCTCCACTCTCCATCACGTCCATGAAATACATTGACGAGAGCGGACAGGTTCGAACGTTGATTGCCGAATGGCATCCGTTCAAGGGGTCAAAATTATTTCACGGATTCCCTCTTATATAGGAATAATGGAACCCCGCAACCAGAGGAGCCAGACTCTGGTAATGAAGCTGACGTCGAGCCTGAGGAAGAGAGTGCCTTGGGAGCTAGAACCACTTGTAAAGAGCACTAATAAGCTCGATGTTGATACCACGCGATGTAGGCGGTTGGTATATTAATGAAGATTTAGATTTCGCGTACTTTCCTGTGTGAGTCTGATTCAATACCGTCGGATACCAGTACCGGCGTAGACGAGGATGTATGGTCGGCAATGGATGCCTTGACATCATTGCATGTACCAATAAAATCATCCTTCGGACGTACCAGGATGATGGTGACGCACAAAAGTCTGTATTCCTGGTCCAGCCAGACGAAAGGCCAGAAACCATCCTCTTTGGACGAATTTCGTCTGAACCAGCACCCTATGAAGAATCAGAAGGTGAAGAGGAGCCCCGCAGTTCAATCACTATGAACCAAAAGCGCTCAAGATGATGAAGCGTATGGGGTATGATCTAGCCAGCGGACCCGGGTTGAACTTCGGCAAAGGAGGGAGATCGTTGCTCCGATCTTTTGTGCCAAAAGGGAAAGCACCTGATTATTATCATCAGACCCGCAGGGGGTTGGGCTATATATCAACTCCGATCCCGTCAGCCCCTGATTCCGAGGAACCATCAGGCCATGATCACTCTTCAGACACGTTATCGTGGGAATCAGATGTCAGTATTGGCAACATCTTCAAAGGGCTTTCAGTAAACATGGCTTCAACAAACCATCTGGAAGACGAAGACGAAGAAATGATCCAGTCAGATACAGACCCCTGGATCAAACACCTGAATGCTCTCTGGGATATCCGCTTCGAACAGCGTGAGCCACCACAGAAGACAAGGTTGTTCAGATCAACCTAGGAGATGATGCTAATCCTAAGCCCATCTTCATAAGTGACGGCCTGTCACCATCAGAGAAGAAGGATCTAATATCTCTTATACAAGAGTATATAGACGTCTTCGCCTGGAATTATGAGGACATGCCTGGACTCGATCCTCAAGTGGCTATGCACCGCCTCAACATCAGTCCGGATGTAAAGCCCGTCAAGCAACAGCAGCGACGGTTTCGTTCAGAAGTAATGGAAGCCATTCAATCAGAAGTCAAAAAGCTCATTGACTCTGGCTTCATCAGGGAGGAACAACATCCCGACTGGGTAGCTAACATCGTCCCCGTTGCTAAGAAGAACGGGAAGATCCGGATCTGCATCGACTTCCGCGATCTAAACGAGGCCTGCCCCAAAGACGAGTTCCCGTTGCCAATCACAGATGTCATGATTGACAATACATGCGGGTTCGAGCGAATGTCCTTTATGGACGGATTCTCAGGATACAATCAAATCAAGATGTACCCCGACGACGAAAAGCACACCTCCTTCAGGACACCTCTAGGAGTATACTGCTACACCCGTCATGCCCTTCGGACTAAAAAATGCAGGGGCGACATACCAAAGGGCTATGAATGCCATTTTCCACCAGCAGATACGCAAGACGGTGGAGTGCTATGTCGATGACATCGCGGTGAAAAGCCGCACTAAAGGGATCACATAGCGGACCTAAAAGCGGTCTTTGACATCATGAGGGCTCATCAATTGAAGATGAATCCTACCAAGTCCTTCCTGGGGTAGCCAGCGGAAAATTCCTAGGGTTTGTTGTAACCTCTACCGGAATTCACTTGGATCCAGAGAAGGTTCGCGCCATTCAGGAAATGCAACCTCCAAGAAGCCTTAGGGAGCTCAGAGGATTGCAGGGACGACTGGCGTACATCCGCAGATTTATTTCAAATCTCTCCGGAAGATGCCAACCCTTCGCCAAGCTGATGAAGAAGGGCGTTTCGTTCATATGGGACGATGCTTGCCAACAAGCATTCGAGGAGATCAAACGATACCTCACCCAACCACCAGTCCTTGCAGCTCCGGTATCCGGAAAGCCCTTCCTGGTGTACGTCCGATCAATGGATCATTCTTTGGGAGCTCTACTAGCTCAGAATGATGACCAAGGACGAGAACAAGCAATCTACTACCTCAGTAGAACAATGATCGGGGCCGAACATCGGTACAACCCGATCGAGAAGGAGTGTTTTGGCCTTGGTGTTCGCTATTCAGAAAATGCGACACTATCTGGTAGGCCAAACCATAAATGTCATATCAAAAGTCAACCCCCTGAGTTACTCATGACAAAGCCTTCGTCATTGAATGGCCGGCTGGCGAAATGGGCTATATTGCTCTCCCAATATGAGATGCACTTCCTGCCACAGAAGGCCATTAAAGGACAAGCGGTGGCGGACTTCTTAGCTGAACACCCGGATCCGAGGGCAGCCAAACTTTATGAGGATCTCCCAGATGAGGTCGCCGAAGTATGCCTAACCCAGACATCGTTTGAAGGACAAGTATGGCAACTTTTCTTCGATGGTGCATCAAGGGCAAGCCCCAAGGGACACACAGTAGCGGGGGTAGGAGTAGTACTCGTCTCCCCACAAAACTACGTGATCCCCCGAGCTATCTCGTTAACCGAGCCCTGTTCCAACAATGTGGCGGAATACAACGCCCTCCTGATTGGGATGCAATTCGCCGATGAGATTGGCGTTAAAATCTCGAGGCGTACGGTGACTCCAAACTCATCGTCAGCCAAGTTCGCGGAGAGTATGAGGTCAGACATGAAGATCTAGTACCCTACTACGACGCGACAATCCACATGGCGGAGAAGTTTTCAAACTTCTACATCGACCATGTGCCGCGAAGCCAAAATGCGCATGCAGATGCCCTCGCATCTCTCGCAGCTTCCCTAGCTCTCCCAGCAGGAGCAATGGAGAAGGTATTCGTCTATAGCCACGACCTATACTGTCCAAAAATTCCCCCCGGAGACTACCCAGGGTCAACAGGAGATCGTCGCGGTAAAGAAACACTTGAAGTGTCAACCGCTCCAGAGCTTAAAGACTGGCGATTTCCCTATATTGATTATGTCTTATACGGCATCCTGCCTGAAGACACCAAAGAGGCGGCCGCCATTCGGAGGAAAGCCCCCAAATTTTACTATAATGCGATCACGCGAACACTGTACGTCGATCGCATGACGGGATCCTGCTCCGGTGCCTCTCATCAAAAGAAGCCCGTGAAGTGTTGAAAGACCCACGATGGTATTTGTGGAGCTCATCAACCTGGCCCGAAGCTGGCAAACGACTCCAAAGATTGGGTACTACTGGCCCAAAATGGTTGCCGATGCCGTCGCTTACGCCAAAAGATGTCATGCCTGTCAAATACATGGCGATTTCATCCATCAGGCACCAGGGTACTCCACTCTACGACCTCTACTTGGCCGTTTGAAATGTGGGGGATGGACGTGGTCGGCCCCATCAGCCCACCATCATCGAAAGGACATCGGTTCATTCTAGCAATAACCGATTACTTCTCCAAGTGGGCCGAAGCTGTTCCTCTAAAAGAGGTAAAATCGTCTAACGTGATCAAGTTCGTGAAACATCACGTTATCTATCGCTTCGGTGTGCCTCGGCGGATCGTCCATGACAATGGACCCCAGTTCATCAGCCAGGCTTTCCAGAGATTCTGTGCTAAGTTCAGAATCCAGAGTGTGTCATCAACGGCATACTATCCTCCCGCCAACGGCCTCGCGGAAGCTTTCAATAAGACTATTGGCAAGCTTCTTAAGAAATTCGTCTCGAAAAGTCAACGAGACTGGGACGATAAGCTGGGTGAATGCTTATGGGCATATCGCACGACCGTGCGAACCCCAACTAAAGCCACGCCATTTTCCTTGGTGTACGGATGTGAAGCTGTCCTCCCACTGGAAATCCAAATTCCATCTCTACGCGTCGCCCTGACCGCCGAGATGACAACAGAGGAGAAGCATCGACAGCGACTCCAAGAACTGGAGGCCTTAGACGACAAGCGTCTGCAGGCCCAGCAGCAGATCGAGCTTTATCAAGCTCGCATCACCAGAGCCTTCAACAAGAAAGTCAAAACGCGAACTTTCAAGAAAGGCGACCTTGTCTTAGCCGTCCGGAGACCCATGGTCATGACGCACAAGACAAAGGGAAAATTCCAACCCAAATGGGAAGGACCATTTGTAGTAGAGTCGGTCTACTCGAATGGATCGTATCGTCTCATAACCTCTAATGGCGATACACTCATGATGCCAATCAATGGCAAATTCCTGAAGAAATACTATCCCTAGATGGTGTTCTTCTGTTGATCAAGTTAAAATTACACCTCTGATCAAAAACATCCGACGCCTTCGACGGCTAAGGATAGAGGAAAAGGTTGGCATCTAAGCCCAACATAAATCCTCGACAACTCATCATGCTGAGGGGAATAGCATGGCTAGCCCAACCCAAACGGTAGTTGGTAAAGGCACATCAAATCCGTTGAGAGCTGAGGGTTTGCTAAAAATCCTGCCGATCAAGTTAATACCACACCTCTGATCAAAAAAAACATCCAACGCCTTCGACGGCTAAGGATAGAGGAAAAGGTTGGCATCTAAGCCCAACATAAGTCCTCGACAACTCATCATGCTGAGGGGAATAGCATGGCTAGCCCAACTCAAACGGTAGTTGGTAAAGGCACCTCAAATCCGTTGACAGCTGAGGGTTTGCTAAAAATCCTAAGTGGCCCTGATTCCACTCTCTCCTCCAAAATCTCTTACCAATTCTCATCCATAGAATGGTAGGACCACAAAAACAAACATTACTACGTTAAACACTATACCTCTGGTAATGAATACTCCTTGTCGAGTACAAGCCCCGCTTGTCACCTCTACATAGAGCAGCAAACTTCAAATTTGCCAAGTTAACACTATACCTCTGGCATTTCAAATTCCACTTGTCAATTCTCATCAATAGAATGACAGGTCCTCAAATTGCTCCTATCAAGAGCCAATTCTTGTCAAGTTAATATCACACCTTTGACAAACTACTGTTTAAGTTAACATTACACCTCTAAGCAGTATATCAGGTGCCCGTCAAGTTAATATTACACCTCTGACAGTCACCCTTTCTTCAGACTTCCATATCGAAGCTGAAATGGACGATGCCAAGTTAACACTACACTTCTAGCATCCGAGTCATTGCTAAGTTCAACAATACACCTATGGCTATGACCTTTCCTCGACTTCTTCAAGCCGAGACGACTAATGCCAAGTTCAACATTACACCTCTAGCATTACCCTCACTGTTAAGTTAAACATCACACCTATGACAGTGACACCCTCAGTTTTCCCTTATAAAACTGAGATGTCGATGAGTTAAGTTAATATCACACCTCTAACTCATGTCCTTGTCAAGTTAACATTACACTTCTGACAAGACTATTTCCAACCCGTTAAGTTAATATCACACCTCTAACGGTAAGGACTTCCCTAGATTCCCCCGCGAGTCTAGTTTCATTTGATATTCTCCCCAACAGAATATCGAATTCATTTTGGAGGCATTGTTGGTTAACATTACACCAATAAACAATGTTTCCATCAACATCCCCAGCTGATCTGAAATCAAGTTAAGCACAAATCCTTGATAAAAGTTCATCTTTCCTGGGGGTACGAACTCCACCTGTCACTTTCTTCCACAAAGTGGCAGGTCCACCAAAAATCACCTCTGTCAAGTTAAGCTTACACCTCTGACAGTGTCATGAAAGTTCTTGGAACAAGATCTTTCCTCAATACTTTTGACTTATTAAGATTATGATTATAATTTTGATAAAGATCAAAAGACTTCCTTGCTCCTACATGTCCAACCAAAGGCAAAGAGTTCGAGACAAAAGAAGTAAAAAGGAGGGTGTCACTTTTATTTATATCCAAAAATATGAAAGTGATACAAAAACGCTCTCTTATACAAATAAGATTGAGCGTTACAAAAAAAGGGAGGAGAAGGCTAAAAATCTCGATCTGGTAGGGAACGGATGCGCTCCCTGAGACGATGCATCTCATGCTGACGTGCCTTCTCAGCCTCCATCATCGCCTGGACCCGCAGCTCCTCTTCAGATAGGCAGGGTTTTTCAGCCAGCTGGGCTCGCAAAGTCTCCAATCTGGAGAGATGAACAGACTGGCTCTCTTCAGCCCGTACCCTTGCAGCCTTCTGCTCCTCTAGCTTCTTCTGGAGGGCGACGAGCTTCTCTTCATTGACAGCTAGCATGGCTTTGGCCTTAGCAATGGCAGCCCGAGCGTTGGTAATAGCAAGCTCTGTGTTCTGCATGATAAGCTCAGTATCCCCTGAGTCTTCAATCAGCCTTTGGCATTCAGCCTGGGAACGCTCAAGGTTGCTGACCTCTTCGGAAATTTGTACTTCCACTTCCTGTCGCTCTTGCCTTTGGGCAGAAAGGAGGCTATCCAGGATGACTTGGGTTTCGTGGAGGGAGTCAGCTTCGTCTAAAGACTTCAGCTCTTTCAGGTCACTCTCCAACTGATCCACCACCCGCATACATGCCTGAGCAAGAGGAAGGCCCCCGACTAGCTCGATGTTCTCGGCCACATTCCCGAGAAATCTCCGGGCAAAGTCAAAAGAACGACGCCCAGAAAGGATAAAGTCGATGCACGATCGCATCGCTTCAAAGAACTGCCGCACCGTACTGCGCGTCAGGAAGTCCATGCTGTCATCACCCGGAACGCTCCCCGACCCCCTTTCTATCTCGGAAGAAGGGGTGTAGGCCGGCTCTTTTTGCGCAGAAGTCATGCTAACCGCCGATACGGCAAGAGCGGAACCAGCCACTGGTGCTTCCGGAGGTGCTATCCCTGCGGGAACTTCCGCGACCAATGATGGAGTGGCAAGCACGATTTCCTCAGAAGCTTCACTTGAAACTTGAGCTGTGCAATCTCCTGGGAGTGGACCTGCCGTCGGACCCTCCACCCGAGCCTTCTTGACCTCAGTGGTGGCTTCCTCCTCTGGTAGAGTGAAAGGCTCCCCAGTATCAGCAGCTGCCCCCTCTGAGGGCATCTCAGCAGCTGAGGTCTCAATTCCCTGTGGCCGAGTCAACTCTCCCACCATCTCCTCAATATGCGAGGAGGTTGTAGCCTCGGCATCTCCGGTTGGCCCTGCAATATAAAATGAAGAATGTCAAGACATCTTCTTCAACATGCAAAGAGAAAATTGGACAGGAGGGGAAAGGGTACCTTTAACAGGGATAGCCGCCACTGACGGTGCAGACGATGGCTCGCCTCCATACATTTCCTCCTCTGAGACATGGAAGAACTTGCTTTGATCAGGAGGAGCGGGTTCCTCGCTATAGTCGACGTCGTCCTCAAAGAGGCTTTCCCCCGAGAACGAAGAAGACGACAGCTCAGGAAGCTCCGTAATCGGAGCCTTGCCTCCAATCACCCCAGTAGTAGGACTAGGGTCGACGGCCCTGGAACTAGAGATGAAGACGCCTGGAGACCCCAACTGCTGTGCCTCATCTCTCCCTTCATGAGCAGAAGGAGGTTTGAGCTGAGCTGAGATTTCCGGAAGTTCAACATCTTCATCGCCCATTATGTCAATCTCTGGGGATTCGGCATCAGCAGCAATAACGGGTTGTTCGATGAACTCCCCTTCCTCCACAGCCTCGCGGTGCGACTTAGAAGCACGAACTAAAGGGGGGAAATCCTCCTCTTCCGGAGGTTCCTCAACTCTGACGACGTCTTCAGGAGGAGCCTCAACTCCGGCAGAGATAGCTCCGGATTGGGAGACTTCAGCCGCCAAGTCCCTCCTAACCTTCTTCGGGGCAGGCTCAATAACAGAAGTGGGGCGGTGAGGACGCTTACTCACCACCTGCTTACATCTCTTCGTCCGCGGCTCCTCCCTCGTCGCTCGTGGCCCGTCCTCGTTACTGGTGGCTCCGCCCTCGCCGCTCGTGGCTCTGCCCTTGGCAGTTGTGGCTTTGTAGCTTGTGGCTCTCTTTTCGTCTTCCTCTCGACCTCCTTCCGGGCTTTCAGGTACTGTTCTACGAGTCTCGTTGGCTTAGCGGAATCCTTCCTTGCCTCGAGACTTGCATTGATGCTCTCGATACATGAAAACGCCGGAAGAAAGTCTGGTGTCTGGACGGCTTGGGAGTACCAAGTACAATAGCTTAGACTCATCTGGCACTTGGGCGCTTCGAGAGGTAGACGGAAGGTTGTCCCTGTCCCTCCAGCCACACTATAATACCAGGCCCGAGCACCCTCGAACAAGTTCCCTTCGAAGGCGAGCTGAGCATTGGGGTTCCTGATATAGAGCTGGTCATAGCCGAACTGTCGGGCGAAGCGATTCGGCATGTATGGCTCAATGGTGCATGACGTCCCTTGTCGAAAAAGCATGTACCCGGGCCGAATATTAAGCAACCACCAGAAGGCTCCCTGGGATAACCTCGAGAAATCATCTGGGCCGGCGGAATCGACAAGTAGATCGCCGTAGGATGCATCAGGGATCTGGGGGAGGCAACGATTGAGCTGATAGTTTGCCGGGGCTGAAAGACGCTTCCGGATGTAATATATGTAAGGATCCTGCCACCTCGAACCCTCCAATCGCTGTATGAAGGGGACGGAGTCCTCCTTCCAACGCACCGCCGTCATCAAAGAGGGGCAGTGCATCACATACCAGGCCATAAGGTATGTGTAAGGCAGCTCGACCCGAGGATTGGGATGCTTCACCATTGGATTCCCCTCTGAGTCCGTGAGCGGCTTTCCCTCGGAATCCACAGTTTTTTGGGGCTCACAAAAGCTTTTAGCCAGCGCCCGCAGCCCGCTCTGAATACCAGCCACCACGGTCGGGAGAAGAGCTATAGGGTTGCCATGGGCCAGAAGCACCGCCGGGTACACCACGTCGGCAACTATAACTTCATGTGGCAGCGTGGGCACCACACAACGCTTTAGCCACAGCATCAGAAAACCTGCCAGCAGCGCCCGATCGGAGATAGGAGTCCGGGCTTGATGGTGGAAGCTTTCGAAAACCAAGTCGGGGTCGAAACCATCTTCGTTCGATTCCGTGGTGTAGAACTTCTCAGAAGCCTGGTCAATCCGGTCTTCAATCTCCCTATCAGAGCTGGGAGCCAGTCGGGTGATCAAGTGGTCTTTGGTGTTCACATTGTTGAACAAATAACTGGCCCAAGACAGGTACTTGACCCCCTGCGACCGCCATTTGGTGAGCTGACCGCAGATATGGAAGTGACATAGCACTTCCCAGTAGGTCTCGTATATCAGGGGAAACTCCTCCTTCACGTGGCGAAGCTCCACAGCGGTAGGGACATATTCTTCATAGGGCATGTCCCCTGTTACCAGTCCTGAGACCTCGTGCAGCTCGTGTAGGGCAAGGCCCATCTCCCCGACTGGAGTAAAGAACGTCCCCGTCAAAGGATTGTAACGCTCTAAGATCCCAAAGAAGTTCTGAGAACTTTGAGGGATCCCCCACTGTACAGCCCTGACCGCTGGGTACAGTCCTATGCGCCTCAGCAAATCCCCGAGCTCGGTAAGGACAAAGCCAACCATTCTGCCCCACCAGTAATGTTCCGTGGAACGGATCCACCCATACGCACGGAACGCCACCGGATAATCGCCCTCCGCTGCCATGAATGCGTTGAGGAAGGTGGTGCCAATGTGCGGTATCTCTCCAGACGGGATCTCCCTCTTGCGCGACCCAGGGAAAAGGCCGATAACAGACCCGTCGTGGCTGTCATGACGATGCACTTGGTAGTGGAAGCCCAGATCGCCAAGAGTAACCTCAGGAGCATATCGAGCAAGGTCAAATTCCATCTTCCGCGGGACAGACATATGCTGGAAATAGAACATAGGGTACATCCTCTCCATGGCCGGGAGAAAGAACCTTCTGCCCCCTATTTGACGGAGCCAAGTGTAAGTCCCTTCGTACACGCGATGGCCGCCATCATGGATACGATCCCCGAAGAAGAAGGCGGGCTTCTCCAGCTTGCTGCCATCATCCGTAGTGAATGCTGCATCGGTCATAAGCACTCGAAGGGTCCTCATATCGACATTCGAGAGTTTCTTCTCACGAGCCGGAGACTGGTCAGCAGTCACAGGAACAGTCCTTTGTAGCACGAAGGTCAAGTTCCGGTCAGCACCACCTACATGCCCAAAATGGCGTATCTTGGGGAGTGAAGTATCAGGTTGCGGCGCTGCAAAAAGATAAAAACACTTTAGTCAGATGCTTTACCAAAAGCAAGGAGAAATACTAAGTGTTCCTAGTCTAAACGCAGAAGAGATACTGGACGCAGGAATTATCAAATCCGCGTCCAGACCTGCGAATCTGCGTCCAAACGCAGAAGAGATACTGGACGCAGGAATTATCAAATCCGCGTCCAGACCTGCGAATCTGCGTCCAAACGCAGAAGAGACGCTGGACGCAGGAATTATCAAAGCCGCGTCCAGACCTGCAAATCTGCGTCAGGAAGCACAGAGCGCAAGGATTGAAGCCACGTTCTGTAAACCAATACTTATGAAATTCCAAGTACGTGGACTCAGACGCCGGATTCATCAGAATCGGCAGCTGATGGCACAGAACGCAAGGATCAAATCCGCGTTCTGCAAACCAAGACTTGTGGAATTTCAAAGCACTTGGACTCAGACGCCAGATTCATCAAATCGGCGCCTGATGATACAGAACACGAAGATCAAATCTGCGTTCTGCAAACTGCGTCCAGAGACCTTCACAATTAGAAATATTCTAAGTGAAGGACTCGAAGTGCGTCCCGGTTATCATCCCAAAGACTGCGTCTGGAATCAAACACGTTTTTAATGTGTTAAAGTTCTTAAGGGTTCATGCCTAGAGGGCATACTACCTTGGAGACCTTGGAGGACGACGCCCTGCGCAGAAGAAGAACTGCCCCTCCGGGCCTCAGTAGTGGTCGCCTTTGAGGAAGAAGCGGTCGGCTTGGTCTTTGGTGCCATGGCGAACTTGGTCTGAGATTGGACAGAAGAACAGAAAGGGAAAGTGTTTTTCTAAAGTTCTCAGCAAACGCGTTCGGAGAAGAAGAGGAATCTCCTCAACTGTTGCCTTTTATAGGCACAGGGATTCGCGAAGATTACGCGACGCGTGACCCAAGGGACACTGTAGCGAATCGTCGCTTGACGCGTGTGGCAAAATCATTTCTGGTGGCGAAGATCATGCGTCGCAACCCCGCCGCGAGTCAGAAGTTGACACGTGGAGCAGTTCATTTAATGAACCGGGAGATCCGCGCGCCAAAAAGAAAGATTTCACCCGTTTCCCCAGGCCAGCTGGCGGCGTAATCATGACATAGCATAAAGTCCGCGCCCAGAAAACGCACCGGACATGCCCCGTCAGCATTTCCAAGAGTGCGTTCGGAAGATCGCGTCTCCTCTAAGGAGTTCGCGTCTGGCCAACATCGCGTCTATTTTATGGAAGCTGCGTCTTCAAAGCAGCCTCTGCTTTTCAAAAAGGAGCCTGCGTCCAGTCTTATGCGTCTGCAAGACAGTTCAACAGTACACTGGCGCCAACAGACAACCAACTACTCCCAGCCAAAAACGCACCCGTGACAGACTAAAAGCAATTGGGGAGGTCTAGGCTGTGTATCTAGACACTCAACACGATCGACTCTGATGGCTTCTAAGAGTTCAACAGTACACTCACGAAGACCAAATTCGGATAAGATCAAACCCGAAGCATCAACAGTCCAGTCACAAAGGCGAACGCGGTTTAAGTCCAAAGTATTCCGAAATCCGTCCCTTCAACTGCGGAATATCGGAAACTTTGGAGGGGGTTCTGTAGGCTGTCTAAAAATGACTAACAGGCAAGCCATCAAAGCAGCAGTCTTAAACATTAGACGCAAGGGACTGAAGCCCGCGTCTCAGCATCAAGGCGCGTCGGCCCGAAGCCCGCGTCTCAACTTCAAGGCGCGTTTGGTTCAAAGCCCGCGTCTCTACATCAAGGCGCGTCGGCCCGAAGCCCGCGTCTCAACTTCAAGGCGCGTTCGGTTCAAAACCCGCGTCTCAGCATCAAGGCGCGTCGGCCTGAAGCCCGCGTCTCAGCATCAAGGCGCGTCGGCCCGAAGCCCGCGTCTCAACTTCAAGGCGCGTTCGGTTCAAAACCCGCGTCTCAGCATCAAGGCGCGTCGGCCTGAAGCCCGCGTCTCAGCATCAAGGCGCGCGTCTCAGTTGCAACCGCCCCAGATCGTGGAGGTCAGTTACCGCGCGTATAGCGGGTAACGGCCCTCATTCAGGCGCATTTTTAGGGGGCACGATCACCCTTAAGACCCCTATAAATAGCCCTGTTGGCTATGAAGGAAAGGTCGATTGATTGAATCCAGGAGAGAGAGAAGCCTGACACCAACAAGAGAGAGAAGACTCTTCAGCGAGCTTACTGAGTACTAGCCGCTCTTTGCCTACCTCCTCTTTGAGAGTTTTGGTAGACGGAGCTGAGTTACTCCCCTACCGGCCAAAGAGAAGACCCCCGACGGTCCAGGACGGTCATCTGGTCAACGGAGAACAAGATTCACTCTCCATCGCCACACGAAGAACCCAGCACTAAACAAAGGGAAGATTCATACATCCTCCCTCCCTTGTAGTCGGAATATTGTTTTGTTGTAATCTTTCAACTGATTCAAGAAATTTTACGGCAAATCTCTTTCCGTACCGAACAGTTTGTTTATCAAAGTATATTGGTAAAACTATTTTTGTAGATTTTTCAGTATTTTATGGGATTTTATTATTAGCCAAAAAGATCAAGTTTCAAATCCCTAAGTTTTCTGATCTGGCTTCAGCCGGTCGACCGGGCGGTCGACCGACGTGCACAGACGTGCACGGCAGTTCTGGCAGGAGGGCCGGCCGACCGACCCAGTCGACCGTCCAGAGAGCTCTGCTCTCTGGAAAGGCCCGGTCGACCGAGCGGTCGACCGTACAGAGAGACTTGCTCTCTGTATCCTGGCTCGGTCGACCGATGGCACAACAGTCTGAATATGATCGTTGTCCGGTCGACCGGGCGGTCGACCGACAGGCCTGACAGACCCCAACGGCTAGTTTTCCAGACTCTATAAAATAGGGCATTTGGGGGATGTTTTGATTAAGATTTTTGGAGACTTTTAGAGCCAGTTTTCCTACTCTTTCAAGAGGTTTTTCTCCACAAAATTGAGAGCAAATATTTCCAATCAAAAGGAAGTTTTATCAAGAGTGTTAAAAGAGATTTTCTTGAGTTTTCCTCGACACATTATCATCCTTGTTTTCTCACAAACACTTGAGCAACCCATTGACATATTCATTCTATAAGAGTGTTCTTGTGAGAGTTTTTTTTGGTGATCAAAGTGTTTAGATCACCAAGAGTTCTTTCTTGTACTTTGAGGAGACGGACGTGTGTGTCCGCGTTGTTTCGAGTTCGGTGCGAACTTATTGTTTGAGGTGCGGCCTCGGCAAGCTTGTGGGGCTTGCGGTGTGTACGGGACTAGAGAGTCCGAGGGATTGTAGGTGTTGCGGCACCGAGTGATCCGGTGGGATCAATTATAGTGGAAATCCTTCGTGTGTCGAAGGCGGGGATGTAGAGTAAGGGTGCTCGAACCTCGAAACAAATCCCTTGTGTTTGCGATTGCTCTCTCTCTCTCTCTCTCTCTTTGTCTCTTGTTTATATCTTGCATGCTATTACTTGTCTTATCTTTACATGCTTGATATATTGTGTGCTTAATTGATATACATGCTTGGGTTGTTTGCTAACACTTGTATTTAACCAAGAGAGCCAACGCGGCACCTCAACCCTTATCTAGGGGAATCTAGAGGAGTTAGTCCAGAGCCCTTCACGGGGAATTCGGTTACACTCTTGTGCTATACGTGGTGTTTAGTTTAAATAGTTTGTTTAGGTCATAATAGTTTTTACTTCCGCATTATTTGGCATTAAGTGACCATTAGATTAGCCATCACTTATTCACCCCCCCTCTAGGTGACTTTACAAGTCTATCACCTGGCGAAATTGACACACGATCTTGGCGAAATCGACACACGATCTCGGCTTGCGCGCACCGGACGAAATCGACACACGATCTCGGCGAAATTGACACACGATCTCGGCTTGGAATCTTTAGCTCAGCTATCCATGGAAAACATCGCACATACCTTCCCTGCACTTCACCTTAGGAGAATTTTCATACATGCCGATCACCAAACCATGGCTTATACTCTGCAACTTCATGACCTCACGAAGACTTCCTCACGAGCCAACACTGACTCTCCAACTGACTAGCTCTATCTAGTCACATGTCTTCCACTGACGGTCCAACCAAGTCTGAGTAGAGCACCCACCAACATCATCGGCTTCAACTGGATGCACACCACTCCTTATGCAAGCTCAACATCTTCTCACCGGAAGATCACCTGTTCATCGAGACCACAACACCTCACCTCTCCGTGAAGTCCAACTGGCCACAACGCTTCACCTCTACGTGAAGCCTCTCCACCTCTACGTGAAGCTCCAAACGGTCATAACTCTTCACCTCTACGTGAAGATCCAAACAGCTTCTCGAGAACCCAAATAGCTCCATAAGAGTTGCATCACCAAATGGTTGCGCCTTTACGGCTGCCTACGTACCTTTGCCCAAAAGGATCAAGCCAACCGTAGTTCATTTAAATGAGCTTCATCAAGCTCAAGCACTTGCACCTCTATTTGCAGCAGTGAACCTGTCTGACCGAGTCATATGAACCTCTTCCCGACCATCATGGAGGATAACGGCCTTCAACTTCAGCTTGTCACGATCACAAGCTTGAGATTCATGCTTCTTTCCCCACAAGCGTGGTTCCACTTTGGCTCCAATAGCTGCAAACAACTCGACATCCTCAACAATGTTGTCAACCTATTCAGCATCACCTTTGGTATCATGATCTCCACCCGGTGTCACATCCGGTGAAGTCTCCTCTAATGTCGAACCAACTGGAGATGATGGAGTAGCATCAACCTCCACCCGCTGCGATCCTTCCTTGGTCTTCGTCCTCTCCACCTGCTGAGAGACGATGGACTTCAACCCTGAAGTCTCTCCAAAAGTGACATTCCTGCTCATCACGATCTTCTTGTCTTTGGGGTCCCACAACCTGTAGCTGTTTCCTTTGACGCCCAAATAGACAAACCTCTTTGCTCGCGGATTCAACTTGCCATTCTTGACACTGAAGTAGGCCGGACTTCCAAACTCCCGCAGCAAACAATAATCTTGAGCAGCTTCCCCAGACCAAATATCTAATGGAGCTTTACCTCCCAGTCGATCTGTTCATGAGATGGCTAGCATACTCAGTCGCCTCAGCCCAAAACGACCTGTCTAATCCTGCATTAGACAACAACCTCCGAACCTCCTCCAGTAAGGGACGGACTACATCTTTAGCCAACCCATCTGTACCTGTTGTGAAGTGAGTTGCAATACCTGTGTTCTGGCCAAATCGTAGGAACTGGTACATGTCCTTTCCAACATTACCAATATGAAGCTCCTTTATCTTCCTACCTATCTGCCTCTCCATTCTTCCTCTCCACTTCATCAACACATCTAGGGCTTCACCCCTTTGTCTCATGGGATATATCCAAACCTGCCTAGATGAACCATCAATAAATGAGACAAAGTACCTGTGACCTCCAAGCGATGCCGTCTTAGCAGGTCCCCATATGCACACGTGAACACAATCAAGAAGACCTTCATGTCGATGAGTACTGGTGCTGAATCTCACCTTCTTCTTGTCCAGAACGCTGTGTCCACCTTCCAACTTGCAGGTAGCAGCACCTTCCAGCGATTCCATCTTTACAGGAGCTCGCAAAGATTTTTCTTCTTCCTGTCTGATCTTTCCCTGCCAGACCTCCGGGTCACCGACATCTGAAGAACTCGAAGTCTCCACCTGATCTGTAATCGTACTACCCTTCAAGTAGTAGAGTTTCCTCGGCGGACGCCCTTCATCATCACCATCGAGCCCTTGATCATCCTGAGATCGCCATCTCGAACAGATATCACCATGCCCGATGCTTCCAAAGTGCCAACTGAGATAAGATTCCTTTTGAGATGAGGTACATACCTCACCTCCTTCAACTCTCGAACTATCCCATCATCCATCTTGATGCGAACTGTACCCATCCCTTCTATATTACACGGATGGTCATCCCCATGACCGTGTAACATCCATCCAGCTTTTCAAAGCTAGAAAACCAGGCCCTGTTCGGGCACACATGATAGGTGGCTCCGCTATCCAAGATCCACTCAGCACTATCTGAGTTACTAATAGTAGGGGTAGTAACCGAGAGAGAGAACAATGAAGAGTCATCATCCGATCCATCTGCCTGTGCGAGATTCGCCTCGGTCTTTGACTCCACCTTCTTACCTTTGGCCTTCGGACATTCTGCTTTCCAGTGTCCTAGTTCCTTACACAAGGCACACTGATTCCTTTTCAGATTTCTGAAACCCGGCCTGGACTTAGATCTTCCTCTAACCTCCTTACCCTTCCTTGATGAACCCCTGCCTCTTACTTCCAGTGCCTCCGCTCATGAGCTTGACTGAGAAGAATGTCTCTCCTTTCTCCTTGTCTCATAACTTGTCAGTGCAGACGACACTTCATGGTAGTCCAAAGTCTGCCTACCATTGATAAAGGTCATAGTGAATGTCTCATACTCCTCCGCCGGGAGTGAGTTCAGGAGGATGATCGCCTTGTCTTCCTCTTCTACCACGACATCCACATTTATCAAGTCTGTAAGAAGCTTAGTGTAACGGTTGATATGCTCATTCACTGTGCTCCCCTTCTTCATCCGAAACTGGTACAGTTTACTCTTAAGCTGCAACCTGGACTCACACTCTTCGTCAGGTATTTCTTCTCTAGGGTTTCCCACAGATGCTTCGCCGACGTCTCATATTGTGCAAGGTATTTTATGTCTTGCGACAAACATGAACGTATCAACCCACACGCCGACCTGTTCATCTTTGCCCACTCTTCATCAGTGGTCGTGCTCTTCTTCTTCTCCAATAGGAGAGTGTCCTCGAGGTTCGATGCATTCAACGCATCCATAACCTCACATCTCCACATCCCGAAGTTATTTGTACCGTTGAACTTGATAACTTCAATCCTCGGGTGACAATTCATTGTCTTAGCCGAAACAATTTCTTCTGCCATTGAGATTTATTGATCCTCTATCTATGCGGAAGAACAATTAACTGGAAATAGATCTCTACTCAGATAAAAATTAGATTTTTACCTTTCCTTTCAAACCCTAGATGGAGTTTCTCTCCGGATCTACTTCACCACTGATTCCACGAGCCCTTCCTTGCGTCCTCCTGAGATCAACACACGATCTCCACGAACACCAATACCTCTGATCTGAGATCGACACACGATCTCCACCGGATCAGATCTCGAGCCCTCCGAATCTTCAGAAATCCCAAGCGCAACCTGGAAGCTCTGATACCACTTGTTGTGTCCTGGGCGACAACAACCCGATAGAGGATCCCTCCTTGAATCTCCCACGCACAGAAGAACAATCACAACCGGCACAAAAAACAATCACCAGAAGAAGAACAAGCGCAAACAATCAACTCTAACGAGGTTCGGCCTCAACGCCTACGTCCTCGGGGCAATCAGAGAGAGATTTTAATTGCTTTGGAAGAAGATTATAATTGCTAGCAGCCTCTTTGAATGCAAGAGAGCTCCAGCAAATACCAGCAATCAATTCTTCTCAAGGTTACAAACCCTAGAATTAAACAATAGCCTTAAATACACAGATTTCTGAAACAGCAGAAAATTACCCGAACCCGCTTGTCGGTCGACCGGGCGGTCGACCGACCCTTCCACCGGTCGACCGGTCGGTCGACCGGGTGCCCAACAGAGAGTTGGGTCACTTCAGTCGGTCGACCGGCCGTCGACCGAGCTCTTTCCATGTGCACGTTGTGCACGCCGGTCGACCGCGCCGGTCGACCGAGTTCCTGATGCTGCGGGCGGTCGACCGGGCCGGTCGACCGGCCAACCTGTTCTGCTGCTGTTGTGTTGTTTTGCTGCTGCTTCTTCCTCGTCTTTTTGTCGTCGACTTCCTCGGCGATCACTCGACGACCCTTCGACGATCCTCTTCGACTTCCTCAACAATAACATCTCTCTCTCCAACATTATATATATGTATGAAAATGTAAATACCAATCGAAATTGATATTATTTGAAATTTGAAGCATTCATATTAGAAAACACAAATATGAGTATACAAACATAAAAATATCAATTGTGTTACCAATTGAAAAATAATAAGGATCAAGTGTATAACTCATACCTACCACCCTATCCAGCACATATTTAAATAGATTTTCAATAATGAGCATACAAAGCATGATCGCCTATCCAACTGCCCTTAGGTTGGTAGAGCTTTTCAAAAATAGCATTTGAAAATAGTTTTAACATATTTGAACTCTACCAAAATGTAGACAATGAACTAGTTTAAGATAATTTGAAATAACTAGTTATAGATTCTTCAAAACATGAAACCAAATCATATACTTCATGAAATATGCATTTTACACAAAATTGACACTCAAGTTATATAAAGCTCAATAAAGTACTCATAAAATAAAGTAATGAGTAAATACAAATAATGTGAGCATAAAAGAATCATGTGAAAAGCATAATCATGAAAATAACAATGAAGCTCATAAGAAATTCCTTCTCAAAAATATGAAATCATCAAAACTAAATAGACTTCAAGGTATATGTATGTTTAGTTAAAACTAAAAGTATACATATATATCCCAAACACAAATGAGTTCATAATAGAATTTGCATGAAAAGCAAGTGACTCAAGGGTATACATGTATATCTAAAGTTTTAATAAAATTAGCATATACATGAAGCTAAACACATTATCATGAAAAACATATACGAAAAATAGGAATACAAATCAAAATGCACGAATCATCAAAACTAGGCTATACTAGTACATCTAATGGGTACAAATGAGCAATTAAATACAAACATATAATAATCAATTTGTGGCTCACTAATTGTACAAGTATATACACAAGTTTAATGAAAACTACATCTAAACACATAATCAAAATCATGAAGTGCAAAGTCATAAACAAAAACTAATATGATCATTATGTAAATGCACATGTCTTAGAACTAGCAATATTCATAGTAGTTAAACAATAGTGAGAACACAAAAGTAAAGGTCCATATAAACATGGGTGTATCTCAAATACTATATATGTATATCACAAGTCTAATAAGCATGGCATTTAACATAATAATCATGAAAAACTAAAACATGCTAAAAATTAACAATATGAAAGCATGTAAACTAAATGGGAATTAGAGATATTATCAAAATCATTAGGACTAATCTCTAGGTCTCCAAACCAAAGTGCTCCTCCCACCAAACTTTCCTTGAAAGTGATGCATCCAAAAGTGTCACCATTTTGCTCGGAACGCATCCACCATCAAGGCACCATTACTCTCATGTCAAGCGAGAACTCACACCTACATTAAATAAAATAGGAGTGGCTTTTGGTACCCATACTCTATTGGGTCCATAGGAGTTAGCACCTTTCCTAACCCAAATAAATTTATTTGTAAAATTTGAAGTATTTATTCTATCATAACAAAATTTTGCAAGGTGGCCCTTTCGTCCATTATGTGTACAAGTGTACACATGAGCATAAATAGTGTCATGTGTGTGAGCATGAGAAGCATGTGTATGCCGTGTATGGTGTGCATGAATATGTGGTGCATGTTTCTTGTGAAATATGGATTCCAATTTCTTGTGATCCATAGCACATTGGTTCAAAGTAGAGCCCAAACAATCTACACTTTTCTTCAACATACATATATCATTGTTATATTTGAAGAAGAAGTGGAGCATGCAACATGTTTGTTAATAGAAGATGAATCTATAGTAGTATGACAAACATGTTAAGACAAATCATTTTTCAAAGATTTATTTTCATTTGAAACTAAATCCAAATTCTTTGAAATTAAAGCAATTTTAATTTTCAAAGATTTATTTTCTTTTAAAACAAAATCAAGTTTTGAAGATAGAACTTCATTTTTCTTCAAAACAATGTCACAATCATTTTTATTTTTCAAAATCTCATTTTCTTTTAGGGCAAGATTAAGTTGGGATTTCAATGAGTCTCTTTCATTTGAAATCTCATCCCTTTCTTGTAAAACAATATCAAGTTTAGAAGACAAATCTTTATTTTTCTCTTTTATTTTAAAAGTTTTCTTTTCAAAACTTTATATTTTTCTTGCAAGTTTTCACATACAATAGATAGTTCTTCATTTAAGGCATGTGCATCCATAATATCATCTCCTGAAGAACTAGCACAATCATTTAAATGAGTTTTCGAGTTTACCTGTAACGCCCCGATCCCAAGGATACGGAGACGTTATGGCGACGTACATACGCGAGGTGAAAACACCCTCACGCGTACGTTAAGCCTCAGTACAGTAAATAATCTCTATAGATACATGAGTTCCAGCATAAAGTAAGTACAAGAATACCTGCAGGAAGCGATTAGCGATCATAATAGATAGGAAAATAGGGATAAATGAGCTAATAGAAACAAATATAAAGATACCTATGAATGGCCTCGATGATGAGTCTCCTATGTGAATCCAGGGCACTATCTGATACTACGGTAACTCGGATCTCCAACCTGGGCACGCAAACCCAGGGTCGTCAGAAAGCGACCTAGTGAGTGGTAAAATGAAGGAGGTAATAATATATAATATATAGTAATACAAGCACGATACTAATATATAATACATGATGTTGTAATAGTGATACTATATAATAAGTATATAAGAAGCAGTAGAAATATATAGACTGTTATCTTTTAATACCATCACTACCTAGCCGGTTATCATCGGGTCATGTCTATAGTCGTATCCAGTTTATATGATAATTACTGTTGTCTAGTGGTGACGTACTAGAAATGAACATGCTAGTAGTGACGTGATAGAAGTGAACATGCAGATGTGCATATGCAATATACCCATAATACGGTGTCGTGCATATCTGCAAGGAATACAGGAAATAGAATATATGCAATGCAACATGTACATGAGTAGGATGCCACCACGAAAAGTATAACATGTACCAGGTATAGTAACAAAATATACATGTAACAGGATAGCAGATAAAATCAGGGAAGTAACTAGATAGCATACATGTATCAAGTAAGTCATGTCCTTTATACAATAGTAGAAATCAGTACCACCCGGTATTTTAATCAATCTCTTCCAGTGTCCCATACCACTGGCAGTTCATACTGGAGCCCGCACTCCAGTCGAACCCATCCGGACATGGCCTACGGGTACCATTATCCAGACGAGAGAGTGACCAAATAACAAGTGTTCCCAATGTCACTATTGTTTATATCATTTTATTATGTTCATTGGAAACCAACTGGTCGAGGAGCTCTAGTCAGGTGGGTGTATCCCGTGCATACCCGGGACAACGGCCTTAAACAAATCCCTGGCTGCTGAGACCAGGGCCAACCCGCTAAGGCTGTAACATGTAACAGGATCTCAATGAGCTAAAACAATAACGGGAAACGGGAGCTCATGAGTAACAGATGGTAGCCAGCACTACCCGTCCCCTGCAGTGGGACAAACAATGGATCCAGATATCCACCCGACAAGATCTAGTCAACCGTCAAGTCTCCCCCATACCCAAATTCTCTTTATTATCTTTCACTATATAGTATATCAGGAACAAGTATATTCCAACTCGTGTTATAGATATAGACAAGTCATACATTTATGTCAGGGGGAAAAGTTAAGAATGAGTGAAAATTCAAAAGAAAACGAAGGTGTATTTTAATATTAAAATTAATATCTACTGAATTTTTTAGACAAAAGAAATAGCTAGAAGTTTTTGTATCAAAAAAATTGTAGGATCAAAATTAGAGCAGCCTTATGGAACTATTAAAAAATAAATTTCAAATATATTTTCTTTGTTCTTTTTAAAAAAATAAAATTTTATGTTTAATCATTTTTATCAGCGAATTACTCAATACTCAACAAATTAAATACAACAATTTTAAATTGAATTTAAAAAAAAAAAGTTTGCTTAATGGGACTATGAAACTTGAATAATAAATTTAATGAAATAGAAGAAAAGAATTATAGAACAAGAAAATATAAGAGCTTCCCTCTTTAAAATCCAATAAAATAGAGGAGCAATCGCTACGCGCAGCAAAGAGCATGGGATTGAAAAACAGAGTTCATATTTATATTCTTTAAAAAATAAAATCTACATTTCTAATATGCTTCATTGAAAAAAATTTGAAATGTATCATCAAATAAAAGTTGATATTTATTGAAAGAGGCCATACCTCAAGGATGACTTGCCTCTCAATGTTAATAAATTGCAACCCTTTGCATCTAACTTTCAACTTGTGAGGCTTCTTGTTCTCTAATTCCAAATAAATCATAAGTCCTACAAGAAATTACTCCAACAAATAAAAGCCAAAAATGTTATCAACACCTCAAAAAGGGAAGCTGAGAAGATGACATGTCCACTGGAATCACTAGATGGATGATATACAATACAAGTAAATGGATTGAAGGAAATGTGACCAAGATTTATATTTTAATTTATTAGTATCTTAGTGATATATTTTTTACAAACATTTAAAAAAAAAAAAAAAGTTTGAGGGGGTAAGATCTTACCAAAAGCACTCACATAAAAAACGAAAAATATGAGAGGATTAAGATAGAGATAATTAGATCAGTATAAGTTAAATGCATTTCTAAATTTAAAATTACCTTGTAGATAATTATCCATTCTCCATGTTTTTAACCTTTTTTTTGTGTAGACAATACTGTGGTACTGATTGATTGGTTAGGATCAAATCTAAAACTAAAACTAACTCGTGAAGTTTGATTTGACCAAATCTACAGCAAGATATGGGTCCAAGAGGAAGTAAAAAATCAGCAATATCAACTCTTGCTAGTAGGGGTGCAATCGGATCCGGATATCCGGCTGAAATCTGTATCCGCATCCGCCTGTAACCCGGATTCGGATGCAAAAGTTTTGCATCCGTCGGATTCGAATTCGAATCTGAATAATCCTATTCTGATACGTTTTCAGATGCAGGTTGGATTTTGAAAATCGGATGCGGATCCGGATATCCACACTTATCTAAGTAAACCTCATCTCATCTCTTTGTTGTTAATCAACGCCGGTATAACAACAGAAACACCAAGTCGATAGTGAAAATGTAGAAGATCTACCACTAGCAAGCAATTGAGGCTAATCACCACACAAGCAAAAAACACCAGATTTAACGTGGTTCAGCAAAGTGCCCACGTCCACGAGGAGGAGGGAGAAACTTTATTGAAAACAGAGAAGAAAATAAAAGAGTTACAAGAAGATCTCTCTCTCTCTCTCTCTCTCTCTCTCTCTTACAACTCTTAATGGTAGAAACCTGAATTTCTCTTCAATTTTTGACTTACCTTCAAAAGGCCCCCCAAGGGGTTTATATAGGCACTTAGGATGATCCTAATTCAATCTAAACTTCAACAATCCAACCAGCACCGCCTCAGTAAAAGAAGAAAATCCGAATCCAATCCAAACTGAAAACAGAAACAGAAAAGTAAACTGTCAGAACCCGATACTAGTCAACTAGACCCTAGTATAAGTCGACTCATAGCATGTATTAGTCAACTATACCAATTTATTAGTCGACTACTCTGATAAAATTCAAGAACCTAACTCTCTGTTGGCAACCACTAGTCGACTATACCGAAGTATAAGTTGACTAGGCCAAATCATAAGTCGACTAATAGACTTATAAGTCGACTTATAACATGCACAAGTCTTATACATGTCCGTTTTTGATCTCTGAAGCTTGTCACCTCCACCTGAACATATAATCTTCTCTAATGAACATGAGACACTCAAAATACTATCAATCTTCATCTTGACTCATGTTCATTGAGTCCATTCGATGAAATTGGCATTCGCTTCATTCATCATGCATTCTCTCCCTTTTTATGACTTCACATGGCTCCCTCCAAGAGTCAGTTCTCCATCTTTGTTTTGAAGAATCTTGATGAAGTTCAAAGGTGCTCTGAACTTCTAAACTGGGATTGATCTTCGTTATCATATCTGCTGTATTCTTCTTCATGCTGATCTTCACCAAGTCGATCAACTTGTCATTCATGACCCACTAACGTATCTTATGATACCTCACATCAATATGCTTCATCCATTTGTGATATCTGTGATGCTTAACAAGATGAATAGTACTTTGACTATCGCAATGAACCCAAACTGAATCCTACATTATACCAAAAGTCTCGACCAATCCTCTCAACCATAAAGTTTTCTTTGACGCCTCAACTGCAGCCATGTATTCTGCCTCTGTTGTTAAAAGATCAACAATATCTTGCAACCTCTGCCTTTCAAGTAGTAATGCACTCAGCTACCGTGAACACATAACCCATTATAGATCTTCGCTGATCAAGATCCTCTGCATACCTGCATCAACATAACCTTGTAATATCCTAGGCTTTCCTATTTTCAATTTCTGAAACATCAAGCCTAGTGTCGTAGTCCCTCGTAGATATCGAGGACTCACTTCACTAATTCTCAATGTTGCTTTCCTGATATTGACATGAACCGACTTACTATACTAACTGCATAGGCTAAGTCAGGCCTAGTGCAGACCATGGCATTCATGAGTGATCCTACCGCACTAGCATATGGTACTCGAGACATCTTCTCCTCCTCTTCTGGTGATTGTAGACACTGCTTGGAGGATAATTTGAAGTGACCTGCTAAATAAGTGGTGACTGGTCTTTCTTCTGCCATGTTGAATCTCTCCAACACCTTAAGAATATAGTTCTCTTTGCTATAACCAAAGTCTGCCTGAGCCTCTATCTCAAGATATCTCCATACCTAAGATCTTCTTAGCTTCTCCCAAATTCTTCATGTCAAATTCCTTTTTTAGCTCAGCTTTAAGCTTTTGAATTTGTATCTTATTTCTTACAGCAACCAACATGTCATCCAAATATAACAGCAAATATGTCAGATCGTCATTCTGCTTGAAATAGACACAACTGTCATACTCGCATCGGTTGTATTTGGCCTTGATCATAAAAGAGTCGAACTGCTTATACCACTGCCTGGGAGACTGCTTAACACTATAGGGGACTTTGTTAGAAGACACACCTTATTTTCCTGATCTTCCTGAATATAACCTTCGAGTTGCATCATGTATATCTTCTCCTCTACCTCACCGTGCAGAAACGTTGTTTTGACATCAATCTGCTCCAAGTTTAAATCAAATTGAGCTATTATTGCCAATAACATCCGAATAAATGTATGCTTGACTAAGGAGAGAAGATCTCATTTTAGTCAATACCTTTCTTCTGAGCATCCCTCAGCAACTAACCTTGTCATGTATTGCTCAACGTCCTTCTTGCGAAAGACCATCTGCAACCTATTGCCTTGAAGTCCTTTGGAAGATCTGCTATTTTTATATTTGATTTCTATGCAAAGACTCCATCTCCTGCTCCATGGATGTAATCCACTTGCCGTGATCATCTACCTTGATCGCTTCCCTGTAACTACTGGGATTCCCTTTTTGTGTTACTAATGCGATGGTGACATGATCATCTTCCCAGCCATACCTTACTGGAGACATCGTAACTTTGACTGACTACCTTATTACTCTAGATGTTGCTCTGAGTAGCCTCTTTTCTTCTCTATTTGAACCTAAGGAGTGTTGGCCCACAAGGTTACACTCTCCATTAGTTTAGAGTTTTGATGATGACAAACCAAATAAGAGCTATATGGTACTAATTAGTTTGTTAAGATAAGTTTCAGGTTTGTACCAAAATTTGGAGGCCATTGCTTAACTATTGCAAGAACTTCTAGGTTCATAAAGCAAAGAAGGCTTTTTGCACATCAAGGAAGGAACATAGAAGAGAAGGCTCTAGCAAGGCTTTGCATGGCTCAAGACTTCAATATTGTTTTAGAAGTCTTCAATAGATTTGTTTTTAGTTTTAGTTTTGTTAAAGAACAGTGAATAGGTTTGAAGCTCCATCACACACGTTTTTGCGCACATCTTATTTCTAAGTTTATTTCATATAAATTATACAAAAATATTTTGATACAAAATCCTCTTCCTACAAATCCATATTTATGTTTTATACTTATTCCTATTTAAAACATCTTTTGATAAAAATATTTATCTCCTCAAAATTCTGTTTGAAACTTGTGTTTTGGCCTGAGCCGGTCGACCGCCCGGGTCGACCGTGCCTATGTCAGGTTTTGCCGGTCGACCGCCCGGGTCGACCGTGGTTCTGGCAGATGCACGTATCAGTGTGCACGTTTCACGGTCGACCCGGACGGTCGACCGAGACATGCCTGACTGCAAGACCCTGCTCTCTGTTTGTTTGGGTCGACCGGCTGGTCGACGGTAGCCTGCAACGGCTATTTTTTGTACTAGCGGTCGACCGGGCCGGTCGACCGAACTAGCCGTTTGAACAGTAACGGCTAGTTTCTGAGCTGGTTTTTTTTTGTCCTTTTCTCACTTAAGTGAGTTTAAATGACTTGTTTTGATTTTAATACCTTCTGATTAGCCTTAAGTATGTATTATCTCTAAACCCTAGCCCTCTCCTATAAATAGGGGTGTTTGGGGAGAGATTCAATCACCAATTATTACAAGAAAAATTCAAAAGTTTAAGGAATTCAAAAGAGCTTGGTTTCTTGGTTTTTGTGCTGAAATTCTCTCTCATTTTCTGAAGTGTTTTCAAGAATTCTCTGATTTCATTTTCTTTTCTCTTTGCACACAAGAGCTTCATTCCTACTCATTGTTCTCTAAGGACCTTTGTAAGGGAAGAGAATTTTGAAAGAGAAAGTTTGTGGTCTTATGACTACCAAGAGAGAACTTGTACTTGAGATTGTGGAGTTGGGTACTCCGGTGCATTTGTGACATCTTTGTGATAGTGGAAGTGGTTGGAATCCTTCTGGGGAAGGCGGGGAAGTAGAGCTGGGTGCTCGAACCTCGATAACAATTCTTTGTGTTTGCGTTTGGTTTACTTTTCTTGTTCTTGCACTACTTTCATTGCTATTGTTGCTTGCTTTTAATTGTCAGTGCTATATTCACTTGTTGTCATTCATCTTGTCAATCATTGTCCCATACAACAAGGTTGCATTGCGCACCTCCAACTTATTTCACGAGGAATCAGGAGGAAGGAGTTCAGAACCCTTCACGGGGCATTCAGCTCTTAGTCTTGTTTTGGGCGATTGTTGCATCATATTTTTAAATTGTGCATTGATTAGCATTATCACCTATTCACCCCCCCTCTAGGTGATTTTTAATTGGTATCAGAGCTTGGACTCTAGGTTTGGCTTAACATCCTTAGAGAGATCCTTAAAACTTGCTAATCAACATTTTCATTCATTCATTCATTCATCACTAGTAAACATGGCCGATAACATCAAAACCCCTCCTAAATTTGATGGACTTAATTTCCCTATTTGGAAGGTTAGGATGACTATCTTTTTGCAATCTTTAGGTAGCTTAGTAGCTAAATCCTTGACCAAACCCTATGTAGCACCCAATAGTGATGAGAGCACATGGACCGACTTCACCTTTAGAGAATATGAGGCTAACTCCAAGGCCCAAAATTCCCTCTTAACCGCCTTAAATGAGGATGACCTTACACGAGTAATTCATTGCCAATCCGCCTATGAGATTTGGTAACATTTATTGGTCACACACGAGGGGACTTCACAAGTTAAGAGAGCTAAAATAGATCTCTTAAGGTCCCAATATGAATCCTTTAAAATGATTGATGATGAATCTATTGATTATATGATTACTAGATTTACTAAAATTACCAATGGTCTTTCTTCTTTAGGTGACGACATCTCCAATGACCAAAAGGTGCGAAAAGTGATTCGGGCACTTCCTACATCATGGGAGATAAAGGCCACCACCTTGAAAGAATTGAACGACAAGGACGAGATGGACCTCATTGGTCTCATTGGGAACTTAAAGACCCATGAGATGGAAAAGAAGGCTAGAGAAGAGGCCGCTCTACTAAAGAAGAAGTCCATAGCGTTCAAGTCTTCATCCACTCTTGAGGAAGATGAACAAGATGACGAAGAAGATGAGGAGCTCTCCCTTCTTGTGCGAAATGTCAAGAGAATGTACCGGAGGAACAAGCTCAACTTCCGAAGGAAATTTGAAGGCAAAGAGGAGAGGAGAATTATATGCTATAATTGCCGAAGATCCGGACATATCATGGCGGCTTGCCCGGAGTTCAAGAAGAAGATGACCTCCTCCTTCAAGCCAAAGAAACCGGAAGAAAAGAAAGCTTACAAGGCAACTTGGGATTCGGAAAGCGAGTCCGAGGAAGAGGCGGATATAGCGAATATGTGTTTCATGGCAAACACACCAAAGGTAACCCCTCAACCTCTTGATGATGAAGATGATGAATTAAGTAAGGAAGTTCTTGTTCATGCTTTTGTTGAACTTTCCGAAACTTATGATAATAAGAAGATTGTATGTCTTAAATTGTAAAAAGAAGTTGCTTTTCTCAAAAATCAACTTGCTATGGTTTCTAAAGAAAAGGATGATATTTCTTCTAATCTTATTTCTATTCAAAATGAGTTTAATGCCTACAAGGTTTCTTGTAAGGCAAAATCTCCTATTGTTGATGAAAAAGAAATTTCTTCTTTAAAATCTAAAATAGTTGATTTTGAAAAGGTTTTAAAAGATTGTGCTTTTAACACTAAGAAACTTGAAGAAAAGTTTTCTAAATAGCACACCTCTCATGTCAAAGATTCACATGCTCACACTACACATAACACTACTCATGCTAAATCTTTTCATGCTCACAATTCTCATGCCCACAAATCACACACTCACTATGCTTTTAAATATGGTAGAGTGTATAGATGCACATATTGTGGTAAGAATGGACATTTGGTAAAATTTTGTTATGACCAAGTAAATAGAACCAATAATCTTGTTTGGGTTAATGAAACTAACCCTTTAGGACCCAAGAAAATGTGGGTACCAAAATCAAGTCCTAAATTATTTAATATAGGTACACACTAAGGCTCCAAGACGTAGGGAGCGGTGGTACCTTGATAGTGGTTGTTCAAGACACATGACGTGGGATATCAACAACTTTACAACCCTATCAAGGTACATGGAAGGTGGCTCCGTCACCTTCGGGGATGACTCCAAAGGAACTATCATTGGTATAGGTAACATTCAAATTGGTTCATCTCCTACTATAGAAAATGTTGTACTTGTTGATGGTTTGAAACATAATTTGCTTAGCATTAGTCATTTTGTGACCGTGGTCTTAAAGTTGTTTTTGATGATACTTCTTGTAAGATTTTTGATATTAAATCCAATGATTGTATTCTTACCGGTTTTCGTGATGATAATGTTTATATCATTGACATGCTTAATGTGGAATGCTCTACTAAATGCTTAAATGCTTTTGATGAAAATTCTTGGCTTTGGCATAGAAGATTAGGACATGCATCTTTTGACCATCTTTCTAGGATTAATTCAAAGGAATTGGTGAAGGGTATTCCTTACTTGAAGTTTGAGAAAGACCGCATTTGTGGTGCGTGCCAACTTGGGAAACAAACCAAGTCTTCCTTCAAACCAATCAAGGATATCATGTCAACTAGGCCTTTAGAATTAATTCATATGGATCTTTTTGGACCTACTAAAACTAAGAGCTTAAATGGTAGTAGATTTGCATTTGTTTTAGTTGATGATTTTTCCCGTTTCACTTGGGTTTTCTTCTTGGAACACAAAGATCAAACTTTTTCTCATTTTAAGATTTTTCGAAAAAGAGTTGAAAAAGAAAAAAGTTTTTCGATTTTGAAAATAAGAAGTGATAGAGGTGGTGAGTTTGTTAACCAACTCTTCATGACTTATTGTGATGAAAAGGGAATTAAGCATGAAATGTCTTGTCCAAGGACTCCACAACAAAATGGAGTTGTAGAAAGGAAAAATAGAACACTTCAAGAGATGGCTAGGACAATGATAAGTGAGTATGACCTCCCTCAATATTTATGGGCCGAGGCCGTAAACACCGCATGCTATATATCAAATCGTATTTATTTGTGTAAAAATTCTTCCAAAACATCTTTTGAAATGTATCATTCTAGAAAACCTAATGTTGCATATTTCAAAATTTTTGGATGTAAGTGTTTTGTTTTGAACACTAAAGATAACTTGGGTAAATTTGATGCTAAGGCTTATGAAGCAATCTTTGTTGGATATTCTACAACTAGCAAAGCTTATAGAGTATTCAATAGATCTTCACTTACCATTGAAGAATCCATGCATGTTAAATTTGAAGAATCTAATGTGGTTGTTGAGAATGTTGTAGAGATTGACCCATTAGGTGAAGACATGGAGAACTATCATTGAAGGACTCACCCGCTCAAGAAGAAAAGCTAGAATCAATTGGTGATGTTCAAGAGGATAAAGAGGAAAGCTCTCAACCGCTTCCTAAAGCTTGGAGATACGCTACAAATCATCCCAAGGAGCTCATCTTAGGTGATGCATCTAAAGGGGTAACAACTCGCTCCAAACTCCATGACCTATGTGGTAACTTTGCTTTCATTTCTCATTTTGAACCCAAAAGCATCCTCGAAGGCGAGGCGGACTCATATTGGTTGCTAGCCATGCAAGAGGAACTCAATCAATTTGAGCGCAACCAAGTTTGGCACCTTGTTCTTAGGCCCCACGATAGACCAATAATTGGTACTAAGTGGATCTTTAGAAACAAGATGGATGAGTCCGGAAATGTGATTAGGAATAAGGCTAGGTTAGTGGCCCAAGGTTACACTCAAGTTGAGGGAATTGACTTTGAGGAGACCTTTGCACCCGTAGCACGGCTTGAAGCCATACGGATGACACTAGCTTTTGCATCTTTCAAAAATTTTAAACTTTTTCAAATGGATGTGAAAAGTGCATTTTTGAATGGTTTTATAAATGAAGAAGTTTATGTTGCTCAACCTCCCGGTTTTGTTGATCATGTTCATCCCGATTTTGTTTTTAAACTTGATAAAGCTTTGTATGGATTGAAACAAGCTCCAAGAGCTTGGTATGAAAGGCTTTCTAGTTTTCTCATTTCAAATGATTTTATTAAAGGCAAAGTAGATACAACACTATTCACTAAGCATGTTGATAATGACATTTTAATTGTGCAAATTTATGTTGATGATATAATTTTGGTTCTACTAATGAGTTTCTATGCAAGGATTTGAAAAGGTTATGCAATGTGAATTTGAAATGTCCTCAATGGGTGAGCTTAATTTCTTTCTTGGACTCCAAATCAAGCAATTACAAGATGGGAACTTCATATGTCAAGCCAAATACGCAAAGGAACTCGTAAAGAGGTTTGGACTTGAAGACTCAAAGGTTTGCAACACTCCCATGGCAACTACCACCAAGCTTGATAAGGATGACCAAGGTAAAAATATTGATATTAAATTGTATAGAAGCATGATAGGTAGTCTTTTGTATTTGACGGCAAGTAGGCCGGATATCATGTTTAGTGTGTGTCTTTGTGCTAGATTTCAATCGTGTCCCAAAGAGTCCCATTTTATTGCGGTAAAACGCATTATTCGTTATATTAAGGGAACGATTGGAATGGGTCTATGGTATCCGAAAATCGGAGATTTCTCAATGACGAGTTATTCGGATGCCGACTATGCGGGTTGTAGAGTAGATAGAAAGAGTACTAGTGGGACATGTCAATTTCTTGGTAATTGTCTTGTTTCATGGTCCTCTAGGAAACAAAATACCGTAGCTCTCTCAAACGCCGAGGCGGAGTATGTTGCCGCGGGGGCTTGTTGTGCACAAGTCCTTTGGATGAAACATACTCTCCTTGATTATGATTTGCATTTTGACCATATAAAAATATTTTGTGATAATACTAGTACTATACATATGACAAAGAATGCAAATCAACAAAGTAAGACCAAACACATTGAGATTAGATATCACTTTCTTAGAGATCATTTTGAGAAAGGAGATATAGATATTGATTATGTTTTTACGGATTTGCAACTAGCCGATATTTTCACTAAACCACTTGATTTTGCTAGATTTTCCTTCATTTGTGGTGAACTTAATGTTTGTGTTATTGAAAAAATATTTTTATAACCCTTTTTGATGTATGACAAAAAGGGGGAGAATGAGTTTTTATGATAGTTTTTATGAGTTCATATGGTTTTGGTTCCATATGAGTTCATACATGTACATACATGTTTTTGGTATGTTTTTGTCTTTAATGAGTTGCTATGAATTCATGTATGTATTTAGCATGTATTTTATTTCATGGTTTTTAATCCTATGGTTTTTACTTGCAGCTTATATTGTTTCTATGATAGCATAATTTGAGGGGGAGCTTTCTCCTCCCTTATATTTTTTTTTATATAGCCTATTTGTTTTGTCATCATCAAAAAGGGGGAGATTGTTGGCCCACAAGGTTACACTCTCCATTAGTTTAGAGTTTTGATGATGACAAACCAAATAAGAGCTATATGGTACTAATTAGTTTGTTAAGATAAGTTTCAGGTTTGTACCAAAATTTGGAGGCCGTTGCTTAACTATTGCAAGAACTTCTAGGTTCATAAAGTAAAGAAGGCTTTTTGCACATCAAGGAAGGAACATAGAAGAGAAGGCTCTAGCAAGGCTTTGCATGGCTCAAGACTTCAATATTGTTTTAGAAGTCTTCAATAGATTTGTTTTTAGTTTTAGTTTTGTTAAAGAACAGTGAATAGGTTTGAAGCTTCATCACACACGTTTTTGCGCACATCTTATTTCTAAGTTTATTTCATATAAATTATACAAAAATATTTTGATACAAAATCCTCTGCCTACAAATCCATATTTATGTTTTATACTTATTCCTATTTAAAACATCTTTTGATAAAAATATTTATCTCCTCAAAATTCTATTTGAAACTTGTGTTTTGGCCTGAGCCGGTCGACCGCCCGGGTCGACCGTGCCTATGTCAGGTTTTGCCGGTCGACCGCCCGGGTCGACCGTGGTTCTGGCAGATGCACGTATCAGTGTGCACGTTTCACGGTCGACCCGGACGGTCGACCGAGACATGCCTGACTGCAAGACCCTGCTCTCTGTTTGTTTGGGTCGACCGGCCGGTCGACCGTAGCCTGCAACGGCTATTTTTTGTACTAGCGGTCGACCGGGCCGATCGACCGAACTAGCTGTTTGAACAGTAACGGCTAGTTTCTGAGCTGGTTTATTTTTGTCCTTTTCTCACTTAAGTGAGTTTAAATGACTTGTTTTGGTTTTAATACCTTCTGATTAGCCTTAAGTATGTATTATCTCTAAACCCTAGCCCTCTCCTATAAATATGGGTGTTTGGGGAGAGATTCAATCACCAATTATTACAAGAAAAATTTAAAAGTTTAAGGCATTCAAAAGAGCTTGGTTTCTTGGTTTTTGTGCTGAAATTCTCTCTCATTTTCTGAAGTATTTTCAAGAATTCTCTGATTTCATTTTCTTTTCTCTTTGCACACAAGAGCTTCATTCCTACTCATTGTTCTCTAAGGACCTTTGTAAGGGAAGAGAATTTTGAAAGAGAAAGTTTGTGGTCTTTTGACTACCAAGAGAGAACTTGTACTTGAGATTGTGGAGTTGGGTACTCCGGTGTATTTGTGACATCTTTGTGATAGTGGAAGTGGTTGGAATCCTTCTGGGGAAGGTGGGGAAGTAGAGCTGGGTGCTCGAACCTCGTAAACAATTCTTTGTGTTTGCGTTTGGTTTACTTTCCTTATTCTTGCACTACTTTCATTGCTATTGTTGCTTGCTTTTAATTATCAGTGCTATATTCACTTGTTGTCATTCATCTTGTCAATCATTGTCCCATACAACAAGGTTGCATTGCGCACCTCCAACTCATTTCACGAGGAATCAGGAGGAAGGAGTTCAGAACCCTTCACGGGGCATTCGGCTCTTAGTCTTGTTTTGGGCGATTGTTGCATCATATTTTTAAATTGTGTATTGATTAGCATTATCACCTATTCACTCCCCCCCCCTCTAGGTGATTTTCAAGGAGTCCTCTTCTGCCCCGTCAGTCATTTTAGGGTTCTCTGAGAACTCAACTCTCTTTTCCTGAGTATCTGCCGAACTATCTGAAGCTCCACCTTGCGCTTTATCCTCCGTCTCTAACTTGTCTTGCAATATTGATTCTACGTCAAAGACCACATTTCTAGTGGTAATGGAGCTCTTTGTCTCGGGATCCCAAAGTCTAAAACCCTTGACTCCTTTGGTGAATCCGATGAAGATACACTTCTTAGACTTGAACTCCAGTTTATTCTTTTTCTGACTATCAACCAAACTGTAGGGTGGACAACAGAAAATCCTTGAGTTTGAATATTTCACAGACTCTCATCACCGTATCTCTCCTGGGATCTGAAGATCAACCGCTGTTGATGGTGACCTATTTACCAAATAACTCACATGATTTACAGCTCTGCCCAAAAATCTTCTGACATGTCAACCTGTAACATGATACTGCGTGCATATTCTATTAGTGTTCGATTCATGCGCTCTGCTACTCCATTCTATTATAGTCGCCCTGAAATGCTTAGCTGGTGTTCGATGTCCTTACTATCTAAGTAATTTTTGAATTTCGTGGAGGCATACTCGCCTCTTTTGTCAGACCTCAAGACTTTCACCTTTCCACCCTTCTGATTTTCCACCATAGTCTTTGTATTTTTGAAATACTTCTGATTTCTACTTCAAGAAGTACACCCAAACTCTTCTGGAGAAAACATATATGAACGTAACATAGTATCTAGCACCCCGATGGATGCTACTGGCAAAGGTCCTCACACATCCGTGTGTGTGAAATCTAGCAAGCCCTTTGTCTTGTCCTATGATGTAGAGAAAGCTACTCTATGTTGTCTACCCATGATGCAAAATTTACAAAGATAAACTTTACAATATTTGATACCTTGTAGAGCACCCTTTTGTGTAGGACTTGATGACCTTGCTCTTTCATGTGTTCAAGACGCATATGATAAAGTCTTGTAGTATCCTCCTTCTCTGTTGCTGCTGAAGAATCATTAATAATAATGCTTCCTATCATCTTGTACAAGTTTGTAGTCCGTTCTCCTTTGAGAATCATCATGGAGCCCTTGGTAACTTTTATACCTTCACCTGCACTTGAAAATTTGTACCTTTGAGCTTCCAAAGCACCTAATGATAGACTCTTCCTTAAGTCTGGAATGTGGCGTACGTTCTACGAGTTCGAACCAATCCATCAAACATCCTCATACAGATGTTGTCAATACCAACCATCTTGCAAACAGTATTGTTACCCATCAGGACAGAGCCCCTATCGTAAGGCTTATAAATACTAAACCACTCTTTTATTGGGCACATGTGATGGGTGTACCCTGAGTCAAGTAACCAAGCATCTGAGTATTTTTTTCTTTCCTGACTCAGCAGTCAAGACATCATATAGATTCTCATCTGCTTCTTCGACAATACCGACTTGATTTGACATTCCACTGACCTCATCAGAATCCTTACCGCCTTTCTTCTTTAGCATCTCCTTGTATTTTATATAATTTTTCTTGATGTATCATGGTTTATTGAAAAAAAGAAGGCAAGCAAAATTGTTAGAAGCGTCTAAATCCCTTTTGAGTCTCCTACTCTTTGATCTCCCCTCTGACCTTTGACAACCAGTGCTAATGCCTCCTTTATAGAATCTGTCTATTTATCAACACGTTATTCCTGAGCATCTGTTTGGCATCTTCTATCTCTAAGGTCTCCTTATCATATATGATGGTGATCACCAAGTGATCATAACTTGATAGAAGAGAAGAGATTAGCAGAAGAGCTTTAATTTCGTCTTCTAGTTTAACCTCCAGAGCCAACAAGTCGCTTAAAATCCTATTAAAATCATTAAGATGTTGTAGAATATACATACCTTCCTTCATTTGAAGGCTGTATAATTGCTTCTTCATGAAGAGCTTATTCGACAAACTTTTTGACATATAAAGGCTTTCCAGCTTGCACCAAAGACTAGCAGTTACCTCCTCGTTCATGATGTTTAAAGAACCTCGTCTGATAGGCATAGTATGTTCGTCACCTTTACGTGAAAGTCAATGTAATTTCACTCATCATCCTCCATCTTTGATAGCTTCTCAATACCAAGCAAGGCCTTGTGTGAGCCCTCCTTCACGAGTAATGACGTTACTCGCATCTTTCACAACAGAAAGTTGGACTTCCCATCGAATTTCTCCACCTCAAATTTGGTTGTCGTGGTCGCCTTACTAGACATTGCTCTGATACTAATTGTTGTTGAGTAATACTGATACAACAACAGAGAAACACCAAGTTGAAGACTCGGTAGCAGAAATGTAGAGATCTACCACTAGCAAGCAATTGAGACTAATCAACACACAATCAAAGAATACCAGATTTAATGTGGTTTGGCATGAGTGCCTACGTACATGGGAGGAAGGGAGAAACTTTATTGAAAACAGAGAAGAAAATACAAAAGTTACAAGAAGATCTCTCTCACACAACTCTCAATGGTGAAAATCTGAATTTCTCTTGAATTCTTCACTTACCTTCAAAAGGTCACCCCAAGGGATTTATATAGGCACTTAGGATGATCCTAATCCAATTCAAACTTCAATAATCCAATCAGCATCGTCTCAGAGAAAAAAGAAAAATCCATCCAATTCAAACTGGAAACAAAACTAGAAAAGAAAACTGCCAGAACCCGATAATAGTCAACTAGACCCTAGTATAAGTTTACAAATAACATGTATTAGTCGACTATACTAATTTATCAGTCAATTACTCTGACAAAATCTCAGAACCTAACTCTCTATTGGCAACCATTAGTGACTATACCAAAGTATAAGTTGACTAGGCTAAATCATAAGTTGACTAATAGACTTATAAATTGACTTATAACATGCACAAGTCCTGTACATATTGAAATCACCTAGAGGGGGGTGAATAGGTGATATGGCTAATCTAGAAACTAAATGCGGAAGCTAAAACTAATTTGCAACACACTTAATACAACCAACGAGTGTAGCCGAATTCTCCGTTAAGGGCTCTAGACTAACTCCTCTAGATTCCCCTAGATATGGGTTGAGGTACTATATGAAGCTCTCGTGGTTAAGTACAAGTGAGGCACACACAAATAAGCCAAGCATATAAGGATGATAAGCAATATGAAATAATGCAAGGCACAACACAAGCAATGAATGATATGAATGAAGAATGATGCTTTGCACAAATAAAAGAGAGAGAGACAATGGATCAAACGCAAAGGCAAATATATGTTTCGAGGTTCGAGCCCCTAGCATTACGTCCCCGCCTTCACCGAGAAGGATTTCTAATCCACTATCTTGTCCACTGAGGGAACCTCCACCGAGGAGGATTTGTACAACAAGAGAGTACCGAACTCCTCTCTCAAACACCACCTCGCAACCGAGGGGTAGGCCTGTAGCCAAACAACCAAAAAATCACCTCTACCGAAGAGGGATATACAAACCAACTCCACCTCTCACTAGAGGGAGCAAACCACAAACTCAACCTCTACCAAAGAGGGAGCAACCCAATCAAAGTAAGGGTTTTTACAACAAGTGATTTCTTTCAACCACAAACAACTTCCTTTTTCCACAAACAAATGATCCTAATAGAATAGGATAGAAGATAGCTCAAGTGTGGAAAAAACTAAAGTTTGGAAAACAAAAACTCAAAGAAAAATACTTGAAAAAACTCTTGGTAAAAGATAGAAATGAAGAACAAAGTAAATCTCCCAAATTTTCTATTTTCTTTGATTTTTCAAAAACTCTAAAACAATAAAAGAATGATCTTTTGAAGCTCTAAACACTTTTGAAAACTTGTAAAAATACTTCAGAAAAGTAAGAAGTTTTGCTCTTGAAAATCTTGTGCAAAACCTCCAAGAAATGAGGTATATATAGGCTCCCCAAGAAACTAGCCGTTAGGCTGATTTTTCAGCCTGACAGGCCGGCGGTCGACCGCCCGGTCGACCGCCAACGGTCGATTTTCCGACCGTTGGAGCAGCCCGGTCGACCGCCCAGATACAGAGAGCAAAGCTCTCTGGTCCGGTCGACCGACCGGTCGACCAGCCCACTGTGCCAGCAGACGTGCACAGCTCTGTGCACGTCGGTCGACCGCCCGGTCGACCGGATCCTGGCTCGGTCGACCGTGCGGTCGACCGACCTGGCTTGTCAGCACAGTTCTGGGTCAGAAACAGGGGTTAAAAATATTTCTAATATATCTCATAAATCTTCTAAAAATACATAAAAATTGTTTTATCATTTGTATTGAAATATAAACTTGTGATAAAAATTTCAAGACAATATCAAGCAATTTGAACTATTTTTGTGTCTTGCAAATATTATCAAAACCAAAAACTGTATTTTATCAAACTTGGATTTTTCAATAGGAAATCTGATTTTTCCTAAAACTTATAGAAATACAAAAACATGATATTTGAACATTATTAGGCATGTTGCATATGGACATAGGTCCAATATACAAGAAACAAATATATCATAATTTTTGTCTTTATTTTCAAAAATATGTTTTGTTAAAAATACCAAAACATAAAACTACATGAATAGGTATGTCAAACTAAGTTTGTATAAGTCATGTAAGCATGTATGTATATAGAGCACATATAATATACATAAAAATAAAGTAAACTTGTTTTGATCAATCTATTCATGAAAACCAATTTCAAAACATAAAACTTGTGTGTGTTGTGCACTTGAGCATATCAACTATTCTTATCTTTACAAATGGATCTAAACACACTAAACTAAAACTAGGATACCTAAGTCTTCTTGACGATCTTCATCTTCAAGTTGACTCGATCCAAAACGATGATCCACGAGCTAGACTCCAATGAATGATCATGATGCTCGGGCCCTGGAATCACCAAGTGAAGGCTTCCAAACTCCTCTTTTTGAAGCAATCACCAACTAATATCTTGTTACATGATCTGAAACTAAAATCACAAGATTATTAGTAAACATAACTACATGAGTTAATCATCATCAAAACTAGAGTGGAAGGCCTCTGGGCCAACAATCTCCCCCTTTTTGATGATGACAAAACTGATGGAGTTATATATGCATGGATTAAAGTTAAGGTTCAAAGAAGCTCCCCCTTAACTCATGCATAGCAAATTGTTGACTGAGATTTCCTGCACACAAAAATAAGGATATTAGATTTTGGAAATAATAGTGTGAGGTTCTCAGTTCTAATCCGCGGTAGCAGGGCTATGCGGGTCGTGATCCTCAAGGAGGGACTGCGATGGAAGCGTTAAGCAAGTTTCTCTAAAAATTTATCTTTTTTAGTTATTTGATTAGTCACGATGGTATTTACAATGAAATGTTGTATTTACAATGAGTTGTGGGAAAGAATTGTGGAAGATGTGGATTTAATCTACAGAAAAGAAAAGAAAAGAAAAGGAAAGAAAACTTATCTCTTTAGTCTGCTTGCCTTCGATCCTTTTGCGACGACTTACTTTTTCTCAGAAGATTTGCAAGTATGGCGTATAGGATGTTCGTCGCCATAAGCCATCAAGGGATCTTCGTTGGCTAGGCAGTCTCGAAGCAATCGGATCTCACGGATTACAAGTCATCAGAAAGAAACAATGACATAGAACAAGATTAGAAAAACAAAGATAAAGCGAGAATAAAGAAACAATGAAACAAGAATAAAAACAAACCAACCTCGAGCAGATTTTTATTAACAATGGGGGAAAAATAAAAACTTACACCGATGTCACCTCAGTACAAGTATGATTCCTTCCTCCATGAAAGCATCTCCACTCTCAGTTACAAAATTTACAAAATAAAAATAAAATCTAACCTAAAACCTAAACCCTAGCTTTTGGCCCTTTGCTCGCCTATGGACGACTCTGTACGTTGCACTGCAGGGGGTATTTATAGGTGCAGAAGGAAGTAGAGTCCCGGATGAAGTAGCCCACGAAATCTGGTATCCAGATGAGATCAAAGTGCCGCGGATTTGCCGCGGATTTGCGGCATTTTTGTGGAATCTGGCCACGCGCTTTGGCGCGTGGCCTCACCTGGTCCGTCCATGTGGGCGCCTGCTTCTAGAAGTATGATCCTGGCTCTTCATATTGGGATATGGATATAACTTGGAAATCAAGTTATCTAGATTTTGTATTCTCCCAATCTCTTTTAAACGAATTTCCTTCTCATCTTTGGCTTTTATGCTCATCCTGCAAGAGTTTAGGGTTGGGTAGAATTCTATCCTTCCCTCATCTTCAATAATTGCAACTTTAGCCCTTGTATATTTGCACTTTGACAATCTGATATTTGCACTTTGACTCTTGGGCTTCAAATATGGGCTTGGATCTGGGCTTTTGGGCTCTTTAAGCTTTATTTATTGTTAAAATAATAATTCGAGGCCTGCACACAATAAATTACAAATTATTAATAAATGTGCAGAATTAAATGAATAAATATGAAAATGTGATGGTAAATATGATGATAAAAATGCACTTTTCACTACCAATCACACCCCCACACTTATCTTTTTGCTCGTCCTCGAGTAAAAACAAAGAAAAGAAAAATTAATCTAACCTAACTCACTTTCGTAGGAATCACGATTGCACTTAGCACGTGCAACAAGCCGTTAAACCTCTAGGTTACCCTAGAGGACGAGTGTTGTCTCGTGAGGGTTTTCAGCGGATTGCACCCACAAAATCCATAAAAAGGAAAATATTTGAATTATATTTGAAGAGACTAAGTAGTCTATAAGTTTTAGGATCCTCATTTTTATTCATTCTTAAACTTAGTCTTAATAAAGTTAATTGTTTTCCATTTTAGGTAAGAATTAAAATTGAATTTCTAATATAGTCTTTTTCGTTACCAAAAATCATATGCATCCTTATGTTTTTACTAGGAATTCCTTAACTTGGACTCTCATGCCTCTTTATATATATATATATATTTTTTTTTCTTTTTTTTTTTTAATATGTATAACGCATCTAATTTTCTTTCGTGTAAGCATCAAGGCTTCTTGAGTCCCTCATACCTAAGTAATTGATTATTAGATGTGTTAATACATATATTATATTTCTTAGTCTTCTTAGGCTTTCTAATCCACCCATGTAACGAACTTAAAGTCGATGACTCCCAAACCGGTTGGCTTTAGGGCACCAGGTGAGAAAACACCCCGCGGACTCAAATTCGAGTGAACTAGGCCCCAAAACTAAGGACTTTATTTTATTTACTCACCTTTAGGCATGAATACTTATGCTTCTTGAGGCACATGTATCAGCTTAATTGGTGATTTTTTTTTCTTTTTATGAGGCACAAGGTCTTTGTCTTAGAATCCTAGATATGCATTTGGTATGCACATTTCATTAAGGTAAAAATCAAGACTAATTATTTATTCAATTTCTCTCCTATACCTAAAAATTTAAACAATTTATTTATTTTGACCAAGTTTTTAGAAATCCTAATCATGATTTTCCTAATCCTTAAAACTAACTTAGGTTTCTTTCAAAAAATAAGTCAAAATACTGTCCTTTTTATAACATTTTTTTTTTAATTTTTTTTAAATTTTTTTTAATTTTTTTTATTTTTTTTAGCAAATTTTTGTTAGTGTCTACTTATGTTAGTATGTTAGTAAAGCCCACCCCCACACTTATCTCATGCATTGTCCTCAATGTATGAATGAATGCATATATGCATGAAACAGAATAAGGGAAGGCGGAAGTTACCTTAGGGTGGTGGTTCCGGAGGTGGTCTAATTGGTCCACGAAATGCGGCCCAATCAAGGTAACAGATAATTTGGTGGAACCCACCAGAAACTTTCCTTACATAACCCACTAAAATATATGTATAATCAATTTTTAATATTTCCACCCCATCAAATTTTCAAATTTCATAATAAATTTCAGAGTTAATTGTCTCAACCTCCTTGTCCCAAAATGGAGTATGAAAAGATGGAATTATTGACTTGGACAATATAGGTGCGGGAACGAATACCGACTCAGGGAAAATGCTCAAATCAAGTAAGGGCTCAGGAGTCGGGCTAGGTTCAAGAATTGGGTCCAAGTCAAGAAATTGAAACTCAAGTCCACAATCTTCTTCCCACAATGGAATGTGACCTAATATGAGTGATATCTCTTTACTTCCAATATTAAGGAATTCTAGCTCATCGCCATACAATTCTTCAAAACTAAGGTCAACATCTTCCGTCAGAATTGTACAATCAGTTTCAGAAGTAAAAGATTGTGAGAATCTAGGTCAAGTTCAATATGATCATCTAAAATGGGTGATTCAATTTCATAATGAATTGGAATAGGATCCAATGTTGACTCGGGAGAAGTGAAATCAGGTGGAGACACTGGAGTCATTATTAGATCAGGAAATAAAATTGAATCATCAAGTGGGAGATCATGATTATATTCATGCTCAAGTTCTATTTCAGGAAAGGAAAAACTTGCCAAATTATCAAGAATTGGAGTTTCGGCAAGTTCAGATGATGGCACTGAAATAGAATCTTGTTGTCCAAAGCAACTTGGTTCGTAGGCTTTAAGAGAGTGGTCAGCGATATCAGAATTTGCCGAACTGTAAGAACGCAAAGATTGAACCATCATATCTAAATCATGCTCGCGAGCTAATCTAGCCTGAGTCATGGCTTCAAGCCTCTTTTGGAATTGGATTTAGAAAGAGGAAGTGAGATCGTGATGAAGTTGTGAATCGGTGGACTCACGCATCATCATGTCTAAGATTGATGGTGGTTGTTGCTTGGACTCGTGCATACTCATTATTTCCCCAATAGATGGTTTTCTATTCTGAATGGGTGGATCTGAGTATGAATCTTGGGAAGAATGTGGACTTGATGGATATGGAGGACAATTTGGTTGAGAATTAGACTCGGGGGACTCGAAACCCCATGAACTCTGTGACGAGTTGAAATTATTATGGAAATTATAGTCATAAGATGGGGGGTGTGGGTTATATTCATTCGGATAAGACCATTCCGGCACACTAGATTGGTCAAAGTTAGGGTATGCCAGGTTGGTAATATCCGAATAATAGTTAGGGGTGTAATATGGATTAAAATTGGAATTATTCTTATATGTCATATCACACCAACACAAACACAACAAACAAAAAAAAGAAAAATTCTAACCTAAGTTAGGGTAGACCTATGACCTAGACGACTCCTAACTGGTTAGACCGTCCACAGGAGGTTGGGTGCAGACTTTGACCACAAGTTAATCAGCCAGGTCAGGGCAAGAGTGGTGGGAGGTTTTCCGTCAAAGACGTTCCTTAATTAAATAACCACCAATCTTCGGGCTTTCGGCCCTCAATCCCCTTCCTAGACACTGATTTGGCAGGAGTGAACTTCCAACACCGTTCCCCCTTAGGATAATCTCCTAATTGAGTCCGAGTATCCCTAGGGCCAACGTCTACTAATTTTTAAGTTAGGCTTGGGTTAGTGAGTGCTTGGGATATGATTTTTGGGCTAAGGAAGGGTGATGAAATCCCCACCTTATCTTGTTAATGGGTTATGCCCTTAAGATGAATTAGTGCAAGTGTACAAGATAAATAGATAAGAATCACTCAAAGCAGAAAATCAACCAAGAGATGAGTCCTATTCTACATGCAATGCGTACGTACCTTGCTCCTCCAGCACTCTTCAACAGTAAATAAAAATAATTGAAAAGACACGTGCCTAATATGCAAACGTCTAATCAATTTTTATTTTTAACAACCAATAATTTACTGTTGAATTATTAGCAGTTTACAGGTATATCATAGAACAAAATAAACAGAGCAGTAAACAGAATTTATAATTTGCAGCAACCTGCAAAAATATCAATCAGTAGTTCTCTACTGTTGCCGCGTTTCCGCGGCTCTGGCCGCGGATCCGCTGCAAAACAGTAGGTTCTGGTGCTCTGCCTTCGAGGGCAGAGACACAGAATAGCAATATGTCTACTGCTGCTGCTATGTTTCTGTTTCCTGTTCTCCAAACCTGCAAACAGAAAAGAATAAAGAATTAGTTAAAAATTAAAATTTTGTTTTAGAGATAAACTTACCGTCCCTCCCCGGCAACGGCGCCAATTTGTTGACTGAGATTTCCTGCACACAAAAATAAGGATATTAGATTTTGGAAATAATAGTGTGAGGTTCTCAGTTCTAATCCGCGGTAGCAGGGCTATGCGGGTCGTGATCCTCAAGGAGGGACTGCGATGGAAGCGTTAAGCAAGTTTCTCTAAAAATTTATCTTTTTTAGTTATTTTGTTAGTCACGATGGTATTTACAATGAAAAGTGGTATTTACAATGAGTTGTGGGAAAGAATTGTGGAAGATGTGGATTTAATCTACAGAAAAGAAAAGAAAAGAAAAGGAAAGAAAACTTATCTCTTTAGTCTGCTTGCCTTCGATCCTTTTGCGACGACTTACTTTTCTCAGAAGATTTGCAAGTATGGCGTATAGGATGTTCGTCGCCATAAGCCATCAAGGGATCTTCGTTGGCTAGGCAGTCTCGAAGCAATCGGATCTCACGGATTACAAGTCATCAGAGAGAAACAATGACATAGAACAAGATTAGAAAAACAAAGATAAAGCGAGAATAAAGAAACAATGAAACAAGAATAAAAACAAACCAACCTCGAGCAGATTTTTATTAACAATGGGGGAAAAATAAAAACTTACACCGATGTCACCTCAGTACAAGTATGATTCCTTCCTCCATGAAAGCATCTCCACTCTCAGTTACAAAATTTACAAAATAAAAATAAAATCTAACCTAAAACCTAAACCCTAGCTTTTGGCCCTTTGCTCGCCTCTGGACGACTCTATACGTTGCACTGCAGGGGGTATTTATAGGTGCAGAAGGAAGTAGAGTCCCGGATGAAGTAGCCCACGAAATCTGGTATCCAGATGAGATCAAAGTGCCGCGGATTTGCCGCGGATTTGCGGCATTTTTGTGGAATCTGGCCACGCGCTTTGGCGCGTGGCCTCACCTGGTCCGTCCATGTGGGCGCCTGCTTCTAGAAGTATGATCCTGGCTCTTCATATTGGGATATGGATATAACTTGGAAATCAAGTTATCTAGATTTTGTATTCTCCCAATCTCTTTTAAACGAATTTCCTTCTCATCTTTGGCTTTTATGCTCATCCTGCAAGAGTTTAGGGTTGGGTAGAATTCTATCCTTCCCTCATCTTCAATAATTGCAACTTTAGCCCTTGTATATTTGCACTTTGACAATCTGATATTTGCACTTTGACTCTTGGGCTTCAAATATGGGCTTGGATCTGGGCTTTTGGGCTCTTTAAGCTTTATTTATTGTTAAAATAATAATTCGAGGCCTGCACACAATAAATTACAAATTATTAATAAATGTGCAGAATTAAATGAATAAATATGAAAATGTGATGGTAAATATGATGATAAAAATGTACTTTTCACTACCAATCACAAATAAACATAAACATATGCAATAAATACTAAACATGAAACATGCATAGACATGCATAAACAATAAAACATGTTCTTTAAACAAAGCTCTTTTTCTAAAAACATAAAACATGCATACAAAAACATATGCATATTAACTCAAATACTTCTCCCCCTTTTTGTCAATCATCAACAAAGGGTCAAAGTAAAAACAAATTAATAAATTCTTCTCCCCCTTTTTTGTTCGAAACAAAGAATCAACAAAGGGATTAAAAACAATAAATGCAATGTTCTCCCCCTTTTTATCTAAAAACAAAAATGATGTAAATAAGGGGTGACAATCAATTAAGATATCAAAAAAAATATGACAAAGTAGTGCATCTTGATACCAATTGAAAGGAAACATAAAAACATTGATACCAATTTTAAGAAGTAAAAGCATCTTGATACCAATTAAAAACATTCAAATAAACATCTTGATATCAATAAAGAGTATTATTCTTTTTAAACATATGATACCAATTGAAATTATAATATTCTACAATTTTTAATTCATTTCCTATCATAAAGTAAGGGAGTGGAAATCTAGGGTAAACAAAATACCAATTGAAAGATAAAATATGAGTTTTCTCCCCCTTTATGAAATACCAAATAAAACATATATATGTATGAAAAGTAGATACCAATCGAAATTGATACTATATGAAGTGAAAGCATACATACATAAAAATATATATGAGTATACAAAAAATGTCAATATTGATACCAATTGAAAGAATCCAATGATACCAATTGAAACAACAATAATATCAAGTGTATATCTCATATAACCTATCCTCCCAATCATGTTCAAGTTTAAAATGATTTTCACTATAAAGCATACATGAGCATGATCTCCCATCCAACCACCCTTGGAAGGTAGGGGTTTTCAAAAATAGGTTTAAAAATTTGAAGTATGTTTGAAAATCTCTACCATATGAAGAATATCGTAACTAGTTATATGGAAAACTTGTTAACTAGTACGAAATCCTTCAAGCAAGGAATAAAACAAAATTATTTTTCATAAAATATGAAATTCACATGATAATCAACACTCTAAGCCAATAAAGTATAAATATGACTCATGAAAATAAAACATGAGTAAATAATAATTGTGAGTGTACAAATAAGATGTGAAAATCATAATCATGAAGGATGGACAATAAGCTAAATATTCCTTAAACATGAAAACATGAAAATCATCTAAACTATTTAATCTTCAAGGCATATGTATGTCATGTACAAACTAAAGTATACATACATATCCAAACACAAACAGTCCACAAAGATATATGCACGAAGGCACGTGACTCAAAAGGATATACATGTATATCTAATAGTTTGAACAAGATAGACATATACATGAAGTTTAAACATAAATACATGAAAACATGAATAACTAAATTTTCATTAAAACAAATTTCATTTCAAGGTATATGTATGATTTGTCAACACAAGAAGTATACATACATATCCCCAAATACAATTGAGTCCATAAATAAAGATTTGCATGAAAAGCAATGACTCAAGGGGTATACATGTATATCTTAAAGTTTGGCAAAATAAACATATACATGAAATAAAAACTCATAAAACAAATCCAAAAATAGGAATATAAGTTTAAAATGCATGAATCATCAAAATTAGACTATACTAGCACATCTAATGGGAACAAATAAGCATTCAAGCACAAACATATATAGATTTATTTGTGACCCACTATATGTACAAGTATATATCCTAGTTTTAATGAAAACTAACATCTAAACATGTAATCAAATCATGAAGCATAAAAATAAGATATAAATCATCATGATAAATCTAAACATGATTATTATGCAAATCCACATGTTATTAGAGCTATGATTAACATGATAGCTAAACAATGGTGAGAACACAAAATAATTGTCCATATTAAATATGGGTGTCTCAAAATTCTATACATGTATGTCAAGGATCTAATAATCATGGCATTATCATAATAATCTATAAACATCCAAAACATGCTATAAACAATGAATACGAAAAGCATGCAAATAAAAACGGGAGTAAAGGATTGTCACCAAAACCGAAGAAGCAACTCTCCTTGTCTCCAAAACATGGTGGTCCTCTCCACCAAACATCCCTTGAAAGTAATGCATCCAAATAATCTCCTTTAAGCTCGGAACGCATTCACTCCAAAGTACCGCTACTCTCACGTCATGCGAGAGCCCACACCTACATCAAACATAATAGGGGTGGTCTTTGGTACCCATACTCTTTTGGGTCCATAGGGGTTAGTCCCTTCTCTATCCCAAACAAATTTATTTGCTAAATTAGAAACATGTATACGATCATAGCAAAATTTAGTAAGGTGGCCCTTACGTCCACAATGTGTATAAGTGTACACATGAGCATACATGTGATGGGTGTGTCCGTGAGGAGCATGTGTATGCCGTGGAGGGTGTGTATGAAAAGATGGAACTTGTTTCTTTCGAAAGAAAGATTCCAAACGTGTATGACCCACTACACATTGGCTCAAAGTAGAGCCCAAACAATCAACACTCTTCTTAAGCATGGATATATCATTGTTAATCAAAGAAGAAGTGTGGCATGCAATAGATGAATTAGGTGAAGCTATCCTAGCATGGCAAACATGTGCATCTAAATCATTTTTCAAAGATTTATTTTTATTTAAACAAATTTCTAACTCTTTTGAAATAAAATCAATTTCTCTTTTAAAAAATCATTTTCTTTTAAAACAAAATCAATTTTTGAAGTTAGAACTTTATTTTTCTTCAAAACATCACAACCATTTTTATTCTTCAAAAATTTATTTTCTTTTAGTGCAAGTTCAAGTTGAGATTTCAATGAATCCCTTTCATTAAAAATCTCCTCTTTCTCTTGCAAAACAATGTCAAGTCTAGAAATCAAATTTTTATTTTCATTGTTAAGGCCTAAACTTTTCTTTTTCAAAATCTTATATTTTTCAATTAATTTTTCACACACAATGGATAGTTCTTCATTCAAAGCATGGGCATCAATATTCTCATCACATGAAGAACTAGCATACTCATTACAATCTAGTTGAGTTTTCGATTGTACCTCAAGGGAGTCATTCCCTTGGATCATGAAGCATTGTGACTCGGATTCTCCACTAGATTCCTCCTCTTGTTGGATTGGCAATTGAAGCTTGGAGGTGGATGTGGTTGTCAACTTGTTCCACACGGCAAAGGCGGAATCAAGATTAGAAACAAGTATAAGATATTCTTTTGATAGCGTGCTTCTAATGGCCTCAAGGGCTTGTGCATTGGCCCCTATATGCTTGCTATCACTAAGATAGGATTCCTTGGTAATGGCAAGGTGAACCTTATATCCTAGGGCTTGTAGGTAAATGGACATCCTAGTCTTCCAAACAACATTGTTGGAAGCATCAAACATAGGTGGGGTCATGAAGTCCATGGGTGTGCAAACTAAATGTGTGCAAACAAATATATGCAAATGCAAATGTAGATTAGCTAAACCAAGATCTCACTCCTAGGTTGTTAAACCTAAGTATCAGGAGCGTAGGCTCTGATACCAATTGAAATCACCTAGGGGGGTGAATAGGTGATATGGCTAATCTAGAAACTAAATGCGGAAGGTAAAACTAATTTGCAACACACTTAATACAACCAACGAGTGTAGCCGAATTTCCCGTTAAGGGCTCTGGACTAACTCCTCTAGATTCCCCTAGATATGGGTTGAGGTGCTATATGAAGCTCTCGTTGGTTAAGTACAAGTGAGGCACACACAAACAAGCCAAGCATATAAGGATGATAAGCAATATGAAATAATGCAAGGCACAACACAAGCAATGAATGATATGAATGAAGAATGATGCTTTGCACAAATAAAAGAGAGAGAGAGAGACAATGGATCAAACGCAAAGGCAAAGATATGTTTCGAGGTTCAAGCCCCTAGCTCTACATCCCCGCCTTCACCGAGAAGGATTTCTAATCCACTATCTTGTCCACCGAGGACTCCCACCGAGGAGGATTTGTACAATAAGGGAGTACCGAACTCCTCTCTCAAATACCACCTCACAACCGAGGGGTAGGCCCGTAGCCAAACAACCACAAAATCACCTCTACCGAAGAGGGATATACAAACCAACTCTACCTCTCACTAGAGGGAGCAAATCACAAACTCAACCTCTACCAAAGAGGGAGCAACCCAATCAAAGTAAGGGTTTTTACAACAAGTGGTTTCTTTCAACCACAAACAACTTCCTTTTTCTACAAACAAATGATCCTAATAGAATAAGATAGAAGATAGCTCAAGTGTGGAAAAAACTAGAGTTTGGAAAACAAAAACTCAAAGAAAAATACTTGGGAAAACTCTTGGTAAAAGATAGAAATGAAGAACAAAGTAAATCTCCCAAAATTTCTATTTTTTTGATTTTCCAAAAACTCTAAAACAATAAAAGAATGATCTTTTGAAGCTCTAAACACTTTTGAAAATTTGTAAAAACACTTCAGAAAAGTAGGAATTTTTGCTCTTGAAAATCTTGTGCAAAACCTCCAAGAAATGAGGTATATATAGGCTCCCCAAGAAACTAGCCATTAGGCTGATTTTTCAGCCTGACAGGCCGGTGGTCGACCGCCCGATCGATCGCCAACGGTCGATTTTTCAACCGTTGGAGCAGCCCGGTCGACCGCCCAGATACAGAGAGCAAAGCTCTCTGGTCCGGTCGACCGGCCCACTATGCCAGCAGACGTGCACAGCTCTGTGCACGTCGGTCGACCGCCCGGTCGACCGGATCCTGGCTCGGTCGACCGTGCGGTCGACCGACCTGGCCTGTCAGCACAGTTATGGGTCAGAAACAGGGGTTAAAAATATTTCTAATAAATCTCATAAATCTTCTAAAAAAACATAAAAATTGTTTTATCATTTTGTATTGAAATACAAACTTGTGATAAAAATTTCAAGACAAATATCAAGCAATTTGAACTATTTTTGTGTCTTGCAAATATTATCAAAAACCAAAAACTGTATTTTATCAAACTTGGATTTTTCAATAGGAAATCTGATTTTTCCTAAAACTTATAGAAATACAAAAACATGATATTTGAACATTATTAGGCATGTTGCATATGGACATAGGTCCAATATACAAGAAACAAATATATCATAGTTTTTGTCTTTATTTCCAAAAATATGTTTTGTTAAAAATACCAAAACATAAAACTACATGAATAGGTATGTCAAACTAAGTTTGTATAAGTCATGTAAGCATGTATGTATATAGAGCACATCTAATATACATAAAAACAAAGTAAATCTATTCATGAAAACCAATTTCAAAATATAAAACTTGTGTGTGTTGTGCACTTGAGCATATCAACTATTCTTATATTTACAAATGGATCTAAACACACTAAACTAAAACTAGGATACCTAAGTCTTCTTGACAATCTTCATCTTCAAGTTGACTCGATCCAAAACGATGATCCACGAGCTAGACTCCAATGAATGATCTTGATGCTCGGGCCCTGGAATCACCAAGTGAAGGCTTCCAAACTCCTCTTTTTGAAGCAATCACCAACTAATATCTTGTTACATGATTTGAAACTAAAATCACAAGATTATTAGTAAACATAACTACATGAGTTAATCATCATCAAAACTAGAGTGGAAGACCTTTGGGCCAACACATATTTGTGCTTGATTTCTAAAGCTTCTAATACCTTCACCTGAACCTGTATTTTTTTCTAATGAATATGAGGCACTCAAAATACTAACACCCTTAGTCTCTCACCCAATCACCCGATAAATCTGAGAGAAAAATAAAGCTCTCATCTTTCCCCTCATTGCTAGGGCTTGTGCTCAAGCCTCGAGGGGGCGACGATGGTGATTCTTGGAGACAACAGAAGCGATGGCGTACACGGCCTTGAGTAAGTCTCTCTCTCCCCCTTCTCTCTCTATATGCAGTGGCAGCAGAGATCGACGCCGCCGCCACGTCCTCTCTTTCTTTCTCCCTTTCTCTCTCTGTGGTGGCGTCGGAGATTGACACCGTCGCGTCCTCTCCCTCTCTCTTCGTGTGGTAGCGGTATTCCTCATGCCCAGTATTTATGAAATGAAAATTTTATACTAATAGTTAATTTTTATCTACAGATCGAGAAAAAGATTCAAATATAAGGAGATTCTTGCAATTGACTTCTCTTCTTTCAGCTGTAAACCTCTTGCCCATGAACCTTTTTCACAGTTTTGTTTTGCTTTTATTCTTACGTTCCTAGATTAAGTTTTTGATGCTTATGTTAGAGTATTTGTAATACTAGGTGCATATATATTTTTTATTATTCTCTCTAATTGTAACGTTCTTGTTTATGTAAAACAATTTTTCTTCATTAACATATAGTTTATGCAAACAAGCATAGAATTTATGAATTATAGTTATTCATGTAATTTTTAATTCTTTAAGTTTTTATTGATTCATTAATGTTTCTTAAAAAGGAGTAGCACTTAAATAGCACTTAATAATTAAAATTGGTATTGATGAGTTTGCTAGTTTCAGTGGATAAAGCACTGATTCAATAGGGTTTGCTGCGATTTGGTATCATTTTTGGGTAAATCTGGTGGAGACTGAGGCCTCATGCCCTAAGATTTTTCTTGTTCTTGGACTTTGGATCGTTTGATTAATCATGAGTAGAATCTAGAACTTTTTGTTGTTGCTAATGCTTTCTTTGTTTGCTAATTTATGATTTATGATTGCAGGATCATTAATTTGGTTGTTTGTATGAATTTTGCAGGACTATTACTCTAGCTAGCTTGGTCGGAGGATTCCAAATTTGAAGCAATCTCTTTTAATAGTTACAAAGTTTGACACTCTTTGAAATAAAGAAGAAGATAATATTGTGGATGATGTTTCAGATGAGATTCGGGATAGTTTTTTGGAATCAAGTATGATATTCAACTTTTGCTAGTTTGTTCTCTTCTTATTTGCACTTAAAAAAATAAGTTGTAATTGATAAATTGTTTTTTTTTTGTTATTTTGGAAGGTGACATCATGGACATCTACGATACGGAGGATAATACACAACTTTATGACTTTTAGGATTTCATTTCCACATTTTGTCTTTCTTTTGTGTTGGATTGGTTGTTTAAGCATTTAATTTGCAACTTAACATGATTAAAGACTTGTAACTGTGATGGTGGATTATTTGGTAATATTAGCTACTTGAAAACATGTTGAAGTATGTACTTCAAATGATTGCTTGAAGGGAATTTGTTTCCTGAAATTGTTTCCTTTCCTATTGATTTGAAATTTGAAGGTTTCTTATGCTGATCTATTTATCTTTCTCATCCTGGAGACAGTCGATGGAAGATTTTGATGCATTTTCGTGCTTGTTTGTCTGTTCGTTCACATTTTGCGTTTTTGTTTCAATCTTGGCAGTCGATACCAAAGATTTTGGGGGTAAAGGCTCTATTGTCATTGCATTAGTTTTGAGATTATTTTTACTCATTTTCCTTTGCTCCTGTTGTGCAGTTGAAGTGGCTGAACAAGCATCTGAACAAGGTACATCGTTTCATCTGAGCAAGTTGAAGTGGTTGAACAAGCAAGGTGCATACGCACACTAGTGTGTTGCTTGGCACATATTGCTCCTTTATCTGGAATGATGAACAACTATAAAGATAGAATACTTTCAAGGAATCTTAATGCAACCTGTGTTAAAATGATACAGTAGTAGTACCATCTTGACCAGCGCATACATGGGAAGTTAGTTCATAGGTCTTTGCTTATATTAATTCAAGTGGCAGATTTATGAGCTGCTTCATCCAATTTTGGCCTGAAACATAAACTTCTTTAAAAAATTGCCTATATATACCATGGGTTGCCCAGGCAAATATTTATCAGTATTACTTGAGTTTTCAAACTTGGTTAAATCCATGTCACGGCTTTAAGTTTCAATAAGATGAACCAGTGATTATCAAAATGGAGCAACCTGCATTGACAGATATTGTGGCCGAGATCAGAAACATAAGAGGGAGCCATAGTATCAGTTTGGGGTAATGAAAAACTGGTTTCCTTTTTTGTTATTTTTCATTTGACACAGCTGCATGTGCATGGTGTATGTGGATGGTTTTGGTCTTTCATTTGGGCATTGCATGAGTTTATCTTTGGTGATAGGCATTTAATATGACTTATATGACTATCATTTTTACATTTTCAAAAATTTCTTTAAATGTCTGCTTCCCTATATATCATGCGTCTGAGTAATTATGATTTGAGCATGTTTGCATGCAATCGGTATATTCTATGGTAATGGTCTGATTGTTTATTCAGCGAACGCCAAGAATAGTGCACACTTTGAAAGCTGCGGGTGGAAGCCTAGAATAGAGAATACCTGGATTTAGGGTTATTGGGCTTCTACTCATGTTCTCTTATTGATTTTCTCTATTCTACCTGTAGATTCAAAATGAAAAAAGCAAGGAGATGTTTAAGTAGCATGCGCAGAAAATCACTTATATTTCCTTCACGCAAAAGTTTCCTAATGCAGATCCACTGGTAAGCATATGGTTTTATTTTAGTTTCGAGTTAAGTTTTTTGTTTGTTGCTCTTCTCAATTTGTTCAATTTATAATATCATAGTTTATATTGCATTTTATATTATTTTAGATGAGATAAAAAGTAATATAAGTGTATCCGTTTAGTTTATTTGTAACCATATCTATTTTTTGCATATCTAATTAGTATCTGTATCGATTCGTTAATATCGGATCCATATCCGATATTCGATTTTGGCAGATACAGATGTCATTTTTTTCACATCCGTCAATATCCGCATCTGAATCTGTATTAGAAAGTTGGAAGTGAATACGAATATGGTAAAGACAATATCCGATCTGATTGCACCCTTACTTGCTAGCCCATAGAATTCAGCCAAACCTAGGGGTGTCAAATGGGCCCGGCTTAGCCCGGTCACGGCGGGGCAAGGGGGGCCGTGCCGCGCCCGCCCCGCGTGGACCCATGCTGGGCCGGATATTTAAAAAAAGTAAAAAATATTATTACAAACACTAAATATGTTTTTCTCTCTACTATTTATGCAAGTGTTGGTGGGATAGTTAGTCATCAGGCTTGTGTCATGCACTTGAGGTCCTTGGTTCAAACTCGGGCATTTACAATTTTTTTGACATTTTATTTTTGAGGCTTTGAAGGGGTGGCAAGCGGTGGAGGGGGCGGCAAGATGGCGGGCGGCGTAGGTGGCAAGCAGAGCGGCGGCGGGGGGCGGAGGTGGAGGGGGCGGGCCATTGGGGCAGGAGGAGGGGCGGCGGGCGGAGGGGCAGCGGAGGGCGGCGGGGTGGTGGGAGACGTAGGGCGGCGGAGGTGGAGGGGGCGGGTCATTGGGGCAGGCGAGCCGGCCGAGGCTTGCCGTGCCAAAGCTCGGGCTTGGGCTCAGCACGTGTCGGGCATGTGCAAGGCTCGAGCCCGGGCTTGGCACGGCCCGCCCATGTCGAGGGCCGCTTTACCCAAAACTGGGCCCGGCCCATCGGGGAGCTGGACAGGGTCGGGTCTGGCCCGGGCTCAAACGGGTCGTGTCCGTGCCCGTGCCCAAGAGGGTCGTGTTCGTGCAGGTTGTCGCCCCAGCCCGCCCCAGTTGACATCCCTAGTCAATCCAAACATCTTGAAATGTACTTGAGGCATGTTTGGATTGGAAACGGATTTAAGGAAACTTACACTAAGTCCCACAAAATCAATTTTCTTTGAAAAATTTTGTGGTGGGCCCCACGATGTTATTTTTTACCCAAAATCTAGAGATTTTGCATTGAAACTTCAGCCACTTTGAACCATAACTGTTTGTGGGCCCACGAGTTTTGTTTGTGTTTGATTTTTGTCAACGAAACACATTATAGGGAAAAGACTGTGGGGTACATCGAACTCAGACCTCCAAGCCATTTTCCAGCCAAGTTTCCATGGAAACAAGCAAGCCCTGCAAGAGGAACGTTTAGGACACGTTTGTTTCTCGGAATCAATGGCGGAAAGTTGGCTTGCAGTCTGACACACGCAGGCCACGTGAGCGTTTTTCAAAAACACGTTTGGTGCAGCGTTTCTCGAAAATTGTCATTATTATATAGGCCTCCTCCAAATGTCGACATGGCCAGAGCGAACGTTTTCCTCACGCGAGCAGACGAAACTAGTGGAAAACCCATTGTAGCTGGGGCCCGCCATCTCGTTTCCAACAAAAAGCTGGTTGATTTGATCCCAGCGCGGAATTTCGAATTTTTAGATCTGAGACAAACTGGCCCATATGGGGGGAAAAAAGAAAATGCTGAATCTAATGGCAACTTGAGTTGAGTTGTTGGAATGTCGTGTTGACTTTGTTTATTTCAGATTAAACAAGTCTAGACTAATTGCTAATTGAACCCATGACTGTTTACAAGTAAGAGCTTTCTATAGCTTTCAACAGTTACATAATCATACAGATCTTTCGAGCAAATAACACAATTTGGACAATTTTTTTGTATAAAGTCCGCTCTTGTAAGCAAGGGCGGAGCCATTAGTTGGCTGGGCGGGCTACAGCCCGGCTCATTTTTTCGTATATTGTCTTGAACTTTTTTTTTTATTTTGATTCTTTTTTAAATATTGTCTTAAACCTCCTTCTATTTTGATTTTTTTTGACAAATTTATTCCTGATCCGCCACTGATTTATTGGAGAATATTGTTTTATTCTTTTGGCAAATTCATACCTTAAACCTCCTTCTATTTTGATTTTCTTTTGACAAATTTATTCCTGATCCGCTACTGATTTATTGGAGAATATTGTTTTATTCTTTTGGCAAATTCATATAATTCGTAAGCATATGTTATAAAAAATTGCAGCCCACCCCAAAAAAATTTTCTGGTTCCGCCCCTGCTTGTAAGCCCGAGTCTGACGGTCCGAGTCCGTTTATTTTCCTTGAGTCAAGTTTTGTTTAGACATTGAGTTTGTATTTGTCAAACAATATTCTCCGTCTAAAATTAAATAAAAAAAAAATCTCGGGAGACTAATTTTTTTCCCCTCCTTGTTTGATTATATTCTCATTAATGATAAGAGATCAACATACATTGATTTTTGCAAATTCGTCTGAGTTTGGATACAAAAATTCCTGATTACAGGGTAAACATTCCAAATAAAAACAATTTACATACATACACAAAACTCCACAACGCTAGCTAGAGTAAAGCATACATTGCTCATCCCAAGAGAAAGATGATGGCTATGCATTAACAAAACAAAAGTTTCAATGTAATAATCCCAAAACAACTAGCAAACAAAGAGCTGTTCATCTAGAAACTAGATGGAATTAACTCAATCCTCGAGCAGCGGTGTGTGGTGGCAAAAAATCCCAAAAAAAGACCTCAGCTCACAAACATAAAAAGTAGGAAAGGTGAAAATAGGGAGAGAAAATCACAACCACCAAGACAGACTTTTACGTGAAAAAAAGACCCGAGAACGGGAAAAAAATATTGGGAGAAGAGAGAATGCACTAGTTTTTCAGAAAAGGATTACAGTGGTGTTGTTATAAGTGATCGGGAGTTTCATTATTTTAGGTATTTATACAAGTCGAGAGATTATATGGAGATTGCTAGTATCTCGGGTGGTTGTAATTGTATGATTTTTGTGGTCATAACCGCCTCCACCTGTAGATGTGGATCTGATTTGACAAAATAGTTATTAATTTTTCAAAGTGCCCCTTTGTCATGGGACAAGTACCGTGATTTCCAGAGAGGCTGAAAAATAGACCCTACAGATGCCCCCACTCTTCCACTTCTCAGAGTTTGTGGACGGAAAATCGGAGGAGTAGAACCGACTGTCACTTTTTAAGTCTCGTCCTGATCTGGGACTGGAGTGACCAACCAGACCTCGGAGTGACCAGTCGGATCTCAGAGCGGAGCGGACTAATCAGTCTTCAGAGCAGACCAATCAGATCTCAGAGTGACAATCGATCTCAGAGTGACCATCAGACCTTAGAGTGGAGCAATCAGATCTCAGAGTGACCAATCAGACCTCGGACTCCTGACATCTTTCCATGTTGAATCTGTGTGGAGATTACTTAGCTTTGGTAGATATTTCTCTGGAATAGCTGGTTCTCCCTAAGTGTTTGATTGGATGGAGGATCTGGAGTCTAAAGGGAGCAAGTTGGACCAGTAATGCTCTTCGGAGTAGTAGGGGCGGAGCCTAGAAGCATCGAAGGACCTGGAATGGTGGAATGATGTCTGATAGTTAGGATCATCCCCTGGAGAGGCATGGCGGAGTGATGCCTTGACACAAGGTCATCCTTGGAATGACTTTGGAAGTCCTGAGTGGGTAGCGACCCCTCTTATTAAGGTTGTGACTCCGAGTGGTTTGGATTTCCCATTAACGTAGTGAGTGAACGTGGGATCTTCTGCTCTAAGTGAGAGTATTCCCATTAGCGTAATGAAGGGTAGGTGGAGCCTCCGACTCTGAGCGGTTGGGATCTCCCGACAACGGAGTATAAGTGCCTGACTCTGAATGGTTTGGATTTCCCATCAGAGTGGAAAGGCCGAGTAGGTGATGAGACCCATCTTGTTGTGGTCTTCTCTGAGTGGTTGGGATCTCCCGACAGCGGAGTAGAGGTGTCTGACTCTGAATGGTTTGGATTTCCTATCGGAGTAGAAAGGCCGAGTAGGGGGTGAGACCCATCTTGCTGCGGTCTTCTCTGATTGGTTGGGATTTCCTAGCAGCAGAGAAAAGGTATCTGATTCTAAATGGTTTGAATTTTTCCATCAAAGTGGAAAGGCCAAGTAGGGGTGAAACCCATCTCGTTGTGGTCTCCTCCGAGTGGTTGAATTTTCCAACAGCAGAGTAGAGGTGTCCGACTCTGGATGGTTTGGATTTCCCATCGGAGTGGAAAGGCCAAGTTGGGGTGAGACCCATCTCATTGTTGTCTCCTCCCAGTGATTTGGATTTCCGGACGGCGGAATAGAGGTTTCCAACTCTAAATGGTTTGAATTTCCCATTAGAATAGAAAGGCCGAGTAGGGGGTAAGACCCATCTTATAGTGGTTTTCTCGGAGTGGTTTGGATTTTCCAACAGCAGAGTATATGTGTCTAACTTTGGATATTTTGGATTTCTAGTGGAAAGGCCGAGTAGGGGGTGAAACCATCTCGCTGTGATCTCCTCTGAGTGGTTTGGATTTCCCGACATCGGAGTAGAAGTGTTTGACTCCAAATGGTTTGGATTTTCCATTGAAGTAGAAAGGCCGAGTAGGGGTGAAATCCATCTCATTGTGGTCTCCTCCGAGTGGCTTGGATTTTCCGATAGCGGAGTAGAGATGTCCGACTCCGAATGGCTGGGATTTCCCATCAGAGTGGAAAACCCTAGTAGGGGTGAGTATATACCATGAGCAATGTGCAATCCTTCTTCATATACCTATTTTATTACAATTAAAACATGAAGGATTAAACTTACCTTACTTTAAGAACTTTCTGAATTTTCTTGAGAGCGTTGCCATCTCCTCTTCATCATCATCTGAATCTTCTATATCTAAGGATGTATGGAAGGTAAGTACTTTCTTCTTTGATTGAAGTTGAATTTCATCATTCTTTCGATCTTCAAGTTGCACTTCATATGCCATTAAATTACCACTAATGACATTGTTGAGATATCACTTGCTTCTTCTATGACAGTAGTTTTCTTCTCCCAATCTGATGTGAGTGTACGAAGAACCTTTCTAACTCTTTCAACTTGAGTGTATTCCTTTCTAAGTGATGCTAAGGAATTTGTAATGTCTATGAACCTTGTAATCATTTCTGAAATTGTTTCGTTCTCCTTTATTTTGAAGAGTTCAAAACTGTGAACAAGAACATAAATTTTAGACTCTTTAATCTTATTTGTACCTTCATAGGTTTCCTGTAAAATCTGCCACATTTGATTTGCAGATCTGGCTATTGACACGTGATTGAATTCTTCTTTATTCAAGACACAGAAAAGCGCGTTCATTGCTTTGGCGTCAAGGTTTGCAGACTTCTTTTGTTTTTCATTCCATGCATTGTAATTGGTGGTCGGCTTGGTGTACGATGCTTCTACTATATTCTAAAGTTCATAGTTGAGTGACTGCAAGTAGATCTTCATTCTACACTTCCAATAGTTGTAGTTGGATCCATTAAATAGTGGTGGACGTTGTGTAGAATGTCCTTCTCTGAATTGTGATGAAGGAAACTCTGTTGCCATCTTTGTAGGGTGTTGACTGGGTATGCAGAGCTCTGATAGAGTTTGCCGGGCCAGGCTCTGATACCAATTGTAGGATCTAAAAATAATGTCAACACAATACTCAAATTAAGATAATTAGCGTTAAATAAAATAACTTGCAGGAAAGGAAATAATTCTCAGAAAATGCAAACGCAAACACAAGAGATTTTATCCTGCTTCGGTCCTCTTGACCTACATCCAGTCTCCAAGCAACCCACTTGAGATTTTTCTTATCTTTGATTTTGTACACCCAAACTAACACCTTGTACACCACTTGACAAATAACCTTTACCAAATCCGTACAACTCTTCTCTACACTAAGAAGACAATTTCCTTGTACACCTCTTCTCAACACTAAGAAGATAACCTTGTACAAATCCTTCTCTTTGAGTGATTACAAAATAACCAATAAGCCTTGAGAACTTGTATGTGATCGTGAATAAGAACTCTTATAGATGGACTCTCAGAATTCTTCACTAGAGGATTGGAATTTGTGTGAAGAACAGAAAGTGGAACTAGTTTTCTGAAAAATAGAATTTTTCAACAGAGTTTGAATAGAAAACTAATCATATGAATTGGTGTGTTTAGCCTAGGACAACATCCCTATTTATAACTGAAATCTATGGTCAGTTAGGGTAGTTATCAAGACAAATTTGAATATTAAAATGTTGGATAAACATCAGAATTCAATAACTGTTTAACAGTCAGAAACTGTTAGACTAAGGTAGGAAGTATAGTCGACTAGGGGAACAAGATTTGCCTGGGTTAGTCGACTAGTCAAAGAAGTAAGTCGACTACATAACGACTGATAAAGATATGCAAGTCTCTGAAAACTGCTATTAGTCGATCAGCAGAAAACTATTAGTCGACTACAACATGGATTAGTCGACTATAGCTGCTAACAGTCAAGAAACAGAAAGTTGATATCTTTTTCAGGACAGGACTTAGTCGACTATAAGACTTTGATAAGTCGACTAGACATGGTATTAGTCGACTATAAAGAGGGTCAAGTCGACTAATGAAACTATTTTTGTGTGTGTGTGTTTCAAGGCTTTTAACATTCTATATAAAATACACAAAATAGCTAAATTATATTTGTTATCATCAAAACAAGTTCCAACAAGTGCCCTAACTCTTTGCAGAAGGTGCACTAGTTCTTCTTTAGATCTCCAAAACCTAGTCTGAACTTGATCAATCACGATCGCCTTTTCCCTTTATATCATGTCTCTTACCATCAATGCTTCTGTTGAATTTCTCTTTAAAGAAAACTGCTTGTTCCACTTCGTAATTTATAAGAGCAGCTGGCACATCACTAAAGTTAAGTGTTTGTTTACCATTGATCAAGATTAGGACGAGTGTCTCATACACTTCATCAAGAAGAGAATTTAGAAGAATCTCCGCCGTGCCCTCTTCTTCGATCTCAACATCCACATTAACTGGGTCTGCAAGAAGTTTTGTATAGTTGTTCATGTTTTCACCACTGGAGAGCCCTCCTCTTCAGATGCAGTCGAGAGTAAATGCTTTTTGTCAGATAATTCTTCTCGAGGATTTCTCAAATCTTCCTTACGGAAGTCTCATACAACACATGATACTTGATGCCTTGTGTCAAATAAGACCTGATGATGTCATACGCCATCTGATTCATTTTGTCCCAGTCCTTCTCAGATGTCTTCTTCGACTTTTCTTCTAGACGCAGAGAGTCTTCGAGGTTTGATGCCGTCAGGGCATCCATCACCTCACATCTCAACATCCCAAAATTGTTCGTGTCTTTAAGCTTCACGACATCAATCGTCGTCGGAAGATGACTCACGGATTTCACCGATGATTAATTGCTTCCGACCATCTCATCAATAGATTCTTCAAAGTAATGCGGAAAATGATTAGTGAAAACAAATTCAAATAGGAAAGATCAGATTTTTACCTTCAATCAAAACTGAAGATAATCTCCAAAGCGATTTGCTCCATCCCAACGGATCTCCCCATCGAACCCGAAAAGCTCTGATATCACTTGTTGAAATCTCAGCGTTAGAGAACAACAACACCAGAAAATAGTCACCAATCGCATGAACAAGCAAACAGAAGAAAAAAAACTTTAACACACTAATTTAATGAGGTTCAGCAATTGCCTACATCCTCGGGACATAACGGGAATAAAATCTTATAAAATCAATCAAGTACATGATACAATTTATAGGGGACAACATCCCTATTTATATGGCTACAGAATCTATGAAGAAAAAAAAATCAAAAACTATGAATTCGGATTTGAAACAAATTCTGGATCCAACTTGAAAATCACTCAGAGACCAAACGCTGTCGACAGGTCTTTTTGTCGACAGACCGAGCCAGTCTGCACATCATCCGACTTTCGGGAAAAGCCTGTCGACAGTCATGGGGCCTGTTGACAGGCTCTGTTGACAGCTGAAATCTCTTGTCGACTGACAAAGCAATCTGCTTCTTCTATTGGCGCGTATCCACGTATATGCATCTTAACAATTCATACAAACTGTATACTAACACCAAGGAGTGAAAAAACACCACCATTAAGATTTTACACTTGCACTCTTTCCCCACACGTTTGCGCTAGAAAGAGATCTATCCGGCATCGTTCGCTCCCCACTCCGCGTCAGGATGAGCATGACCAGGGCAACTGTTACCATGAACTGCGGAAGAAACAAATGCCGAGCTTGACACAACTGGTGAAGAACCAAGATTTGAGGGTGAATCACTGACAGCAGGGGTGACCGACCCAGCAAAACGTGAAAAAGGAGGCGAACCGAAAGAATATGATGTTTGCCCAGGACATGCAGTGGGGGCATGAGAGAGACCAACTGGTGGAACTGTACCAGAAGCCTGGGAGGATGCTGAACTTGATCCAACTGTTGAGGAGCTGCAAGCAGGCATACTAGCTTCACCAAAAAGCGAAGAACTAGAACTGAATGCGGCACTAGTTGGTTGGGACACGGGAAGGAAGAAAGAGCTATTCCTGTTCAGATATGCAGGGCCAAAATTGAAACCAGAATGCCTGGGTTTTTCACTCGTCCAAAAATTGCCATTGAAAGAAAACCTTCTTTCAAGTTACATCGTAAAATAGTTTGCAGTGTGCATAACAAGAGAATTTTCTATTTTCTTTGATTTTTCAAAAACTCTAAAACAATAAAAGAATGATCTTTTGAAGCTCTAAACACTTTTGAAAACTTGTAAAAATACTTCAGAAAAGTAAGAAGTTTTGCTCTTGAAAATCTTGTGCAAAACCTCCAAGAAATGAGGTATATATAGGCACCCCAAGAAACTAGCCGTTAGGCTGATTTTTCAGCCTGACAGGCCGGCGGTCGACCGCCCGGTCGACCGCCAACGGTCGATTTTCCGACCGTTGGAGCAGCCCGGTCGACCGCCCAGATACAGAGAGCAAAGCTCTCTGGTCCGGTCGACCGACCGGTCGACCAGCCCACTGTGCCAGCAGACGTGCACAGCTCTGTGCACGTCGGTCGACCGCCCGGTCGACCGGATCCTGGCTCGGTCGACCGTGCGGTCGACCGACCTGGCTTGTCAGCACAGTTCTGGGTCAGAAACAGGGGTTAAAAATATTTCTAATAAATCTCATAAATCTTCTAAAAATACATAAAAATTGTTTTATCATTTGTATTGAAATATAAACTTGTGATAAAAATTTCAAGACAAATATCAAGCAATTTGAACTATTTTGTGTCTTGCAAATATTATCAAAAACCAAAAACTGTATTTTATCAAACTTGGATTTTTCAATAGGAAATCTGATTTTTCCTAAAACTTATAGAAATACAAAAACATGATATTTGAACATTATTAGGCATGTTTCATATGGACATAGGTCCAATATACAAGAAACAAATATATCATAATTTTTGTCTTTATTTTCAAAAATATGTTTTGTTAAAAATACCAAAACATAAAACTACATGAATAGGTATGTCAAACTAAGTTTGTATAAGTCATGTAAGCATGTATGTATATAGAGCACATCTAATATATATAAAAACAAAGTAAACTTGTTTTGATCAATCTATTCATGAAAACCAATTTCAAAACATAAAACTTGTGTGTGTTGTGCACTTGAGCATATCAACTATTCTTATCTTTACAAATGGATCTAAACACACTAAACTAAAACTAGGATACCTAAGTCTTCTTGACGATCTTCATCTTCAAGTTGACTCGATCCAAAACGATGATCCACGAGCTAGACTCCAATGAATGATCTTGATGCTCGGGCCCTAGAATCACCAAGTGAAGGCTTCCAAACTCCTCTTTTTGAAGCAATCACCAACTAATATCTTGTTACATGATCTGAAACTAAAATCACAAGTTTATTAGTAAACATAACTACATGAGTTAATCATCATCAAAACTAGAGTGGAGGCCTCTGGGCCAACAATCTCCCCCTTTTTGATGATGACAAAACTGATGGAGTTATATATGCATGGATTAAAGTTAAGCTTCAAAGAAGCTCCCCCTTAACTCATGCATAGCAAATAAACATAAACATATGCAATAAATACTAAACATGAAACATGCATAGACATGCATAAACAATAAAACATGTTCTTTAAACAAAGCTCTTTTTCTAAAAACATAAAACATGCATACAAAAACATATGCATATTAACTCAAATACTTCTCCCCCTTTTTGTCAATCATCAACAAAGGGTCAAAGTAAAAACAAATTAATAAATTCTTCTCCCCTTTTTTGTTCGAAACAAAGAATCAACAAAGGGATTAAAAACAATAAATGCAATGTTCTCCCCCTTTTTATCTAAAAACAAAAATGATGTAAATAAGGGGTGACAATCAATTAAGATATCAAAAAAAAATATGACAAAGTAGTGCATCTTGATACCAATTGAAAGGAAACATAAAAACATTGATACTAATTTTAAGAAGTAAAAGCATCTTGATACCAATTAAAAACATTCAAATAAACATCTTGATATCAATAAAGAGTATTATTCTTTTTAAACATATGATACCAATTGAAATTATAATATTCTACAATTTTTAATTCATTTCCTATCATAAAGTAAGGAAGTGAAAATCTAGGGTAAATAAAATACCAATTGAAAGATAAAATATGAGTTTTCTCTCCCTTTATGAAATACCAAATAAAACATATATATGTATGAAAAGTAGATACCAATCGAAATTGATACTATATGAAGTGAAAGCATACATACATAAAAATATATATGAGTATACAAAAAATGTCAATATTGATACCAATTGAAACAACAATAATATCAAGTGTATATCTCATATAACCTATCCTCCCAATCATGTTCAAGTTTAAAATGATTTTCACTATAAAGCATACATGAGCATGATCTCTCATCCAACCACCCTTGGAAGGTAGGGGTTTTCAAAAATAGGTTTAAAAATTGAAGTATGTTTGAAAATCTCTACCATATGAAGAATATCGTAACTAGTTATATGAAAAACTTGTTAACTAGTACGAAATCCTTCAAGTAAGGAATAAAACAAAATTATTTTTCATAAAATATGAAATTCACATGATAATCAACACTCTAAGCCAATAAAGTATAAATATGACTCATGAAAATAAAACATGAGTAAACAATAATTGTGAGTGTACAAATAAGATGTGAAAATCATAATCATGAAGGATGGACAATAAGCTCAATATTCCTTAAACATGAAAACATGAAAATCATCTAAACTATTTAATCTTCAAGGCATATGTATGTCATGTACAAACTAAAGTATACATACATATCCAAACACAAACAGTCCACAAAGATATATGCACGAAGGCACGTGACTCAAAAGGATATACATGTATATCTAATAGTTTGAACAAGATAGACATATACATGAAGTTTAAACATAAATACATGAAAACATGAATAACTAAATTTTCATTAAAACAAATTTCATTTCAAGGTATATGTATGATTTGTCAACACAAGAAGTATACATACATATCCCCAAATACAATTGAGTCTATAAATAAAGATTTGCATGAAAAGCAATGACTCAAGGGGTATACATGTATATCTTAAAGTTTGGCAAAATAAACATATACATGAAATAAAAACTCATAAAACAAATCCAAAAATAGGAATACAAGTTTAAAATGCATGAATCATCAAAATTAGACTATACTAGCACATCTAATGAGAACAAATAAGCATTCAAGCACAAACATATATAGATTTATTTGTGACCCACTATATGTACAAGTATATATCCTAGTTTTAATGAAAACTAACATCTAAACATGTAATCAAATCATGAAGCATAAAAATAAGATATAAATCATCATGATAAATCTAAACATGATTATTATGCAAATCCACATGTTATTAGAGCTATGATTAACATGATAGCTAAACAATGGTGAGAACACAAAATAATTGTCCATATTAAATATGGGTGTCTCAAAATTCTATGCATGTATGTCAAGGATCTAATAATCATGTCATTATCATAATAATCTATAAACATCCAAAACATGCTATAAACAATGAATACGAAAAGCATGCAAATAAAAACGGGAGTAAAGGATTGTCACCAAAACTGAAGAAGCAACTCTCCTTGTCTCCAAAACATGGTGGTCCTCTCCACCAAACATCCCTTGAAAGTAATGCATCCAAATAATCTCCTTTAAGCTCGGAACGCATTCACTCCAAAGTACCGCTACTCTCACGTCATGCGAGAGCCCACACCTACATCAAACATAATAGGGGTGGTCTTTGGTACCCATACTCTTTTGGGTCCATAGGGGTTAGTCCCTTCTCTAGCCCAAACAAATTTATTTGCTAAATTAGAAACATGTATACGATCATAGCAAAATTTAGTAAGGTGGCCCTTACGTCCACAATGTGTATAAGTGTACACATGAGCATACATGTGATGGGTGTGTCCGTGAGGAGCATGTGTATGCCGTGGAGGGTGTGTATGAAAAGATGGAACTTGTTTCTTTCGAAACAAAGATTCCAAACGTGTATGACCCACTACACATTGGCTCAAAGTAGAGCCCAAACAATCAACACTCTCCTTAAGCATGGATATATCATTGTTAATCAAAGAAGAAGTGTGGCATGCAATAGATGAATTAGGTGAAGCTATCCTAGCATGGCAAACATGTGCATCTAAATCATTTTTCAAAGATTTATTTTTATTTAAACAAATTTCTAACTCTTTTGAAATAAAATCAATTTCTCTTTTTAAAAAATCATTTTCTTTTAAAACAAAATCAATTTTTGAAGTTAGAACTTTATTTTTCTTCAAAACATCACAACCATTTTTATTCTTCAAAAATTTATTTTCTTTTAGTGCAAGTTCAAGTTGAGATTTCAATGAATCCCTTTCATTAAAAATCTCCTCTTTCTCTTGCAAAACAATGTCAAGTCTAGAAATCAAATTTTTATTTTCATTGTTAAGGCCTAAACTTTTCTTTTTCAAAATCTTATATTTTTCAATTAATTTTTCACACACAATGGATAGTTCTTCATTCAAAGCATGGGCATCAATATTCTCATCACATGAAGAACTAGCATACTCATTACAATCTAGTTGAGTTTTCGATTGTACCTCAAGGGAGTCATTCCCTTAGATCATGAAGCATTGTGACTCGGATTCTCCACTAGATTCCTCCTCTTGTTGGATTGGCAATTGAAGCTTGGAGGTGGATGTGGTTGTCAACTTGTTCCACACGGCAAAGGCGGAATCAAGATTAGAAACAAGTATAAGATATTCTTTTGATAGCGTGCTTCTAATGGCCTCAAGGGCTTGTGCATTGGCCCCTATATGCTTGCTATCACTAAGATAGGATTCCTTGGTAATGGCAAGGTGAACCTTATATCCTAGGGCTTGTAGGTAAATGGACATCCTAGTCTTCCAAACAACAATGTTGGAAGCATCAAACATAGGTGGGGTCATGAAGTCCATGGGTATGCAAACTAAATGTGTGCAAACAAATATATGCAAATGCAAATGTAGATTAGCTAAACCAAGATCTCACTCCTAGGTTGTTAAACCTAAGTATCAGGAGCGTAGGCTCTGATACCAATTGAAATCACCTAGAGGGGGGTGAATAGGTGATATGGCTAATCTAGAAACTAAATGCGGAAGCTAAAACTAATTTGCAATACACTTAATACAACCAACGAGTGTAGCCGAATTCCCCGTTAAGGGCTCTGGACTAACTCCTCTAGATTCCCCTAGATATGGGTTGAGGTGCTATATGAAGCTCTCGTTGGTTAAGTACAAGTGAGGCACACACAAACAAGCCAAGCATATAAGGATGATAAGCAATATGAAATAATGCAAGGCACAACACAAGCAATGAATGATATGAATGAAGAATGATGCTTTGCACAAATAAAAGAGAGAGAGACAATGGATCAAACGCAAAGGCAAAGATATGTTTCGAGGTTCAAGCCCCTAGCTCTACATCCCCGCCTTCACCGAGAAGGATTTCTAATCCACTATCTTGTCCACCGAGGACTCCCACCGAGGAGGATTTGTACAATAAGGGAGTACCGAACTCCTCTCTCAAACACCACCTCACAACCGAGGGGTAGGCTCGTAGCCAAACAACCACAAAATCACCTCTACCGAAGAGGGATATACAAACCAACTCCACCTCTCACTAGAGGGAGCAAACCACAAACTCAACCTCTACCAAAGAGGGAGCAACCCAATCAAAGTAAGGGTTTTTACAACAAGTGGTTTCTTTCAACCACAAACAACTTCCTTTTTCTACAACAAATGATCCTAATAGAATAAGATAGAAGATAGCTCAAGTGTGGAAAAAACTAGAGTTTGGAAAACAAAAACTCAAAGAAAAATACTTGGGAAAACTCTTGGTAAAAGATAGAAATGAAGAACAAAGTAAATCTCCCAAAATTTCTATTTTTTTTGATTTTCCAAAAACTCTAAAACAATAAAAGAATGATCTTTTGAAGCTCTAAACACTTTTGAAAACTTGTAAAAACACTTCAGAAAAGTAGGAATTTTTGCTCTTGAAAATCTTGTGCAAAACCTCCAAGAAATGAGGTATATATAGGCTCCCCAAGAAACTAGCCATTAGGCTGATTTTTCAGCCTGACAGGCCGGTGGTCGACCGCCCGGTCGATCGCCAACGGTCGATTTTTCAACCGTTGGAGCAGCACGGTCGACCGCCCGGTCGACCGCCCAGATACAGAGAGCAAAGCTCTCTGGTCCGGTCGACCGGCCCACTATGCCAGCAGACGTGCACAGCTCTGTGCACGTCGGTCGACCGCCCGGTCGACCGGATCCTGGCTCGGTCGACGGTGCGGTCGACCGACCTGGCCTGTCAGCACAGTTCTGGGTCAGAAACAGGGGTTAAAAATATTTCTAATAAATCTCATAAATCTTCTAAAAAAACATAAAAATTGTTTTATCATTTTGTATTGAAATACAAACTTATGATAAAAATTTCAAGATAAATATCAAGCAATTTGAACTATTTTTGTGTCTTGCAAATATTATCAAAAACCAAAAACTGTATTTTATCAAACTTGGATTTTTCAATAGGAAATCTGATTTTTCCTAAAACTTATAGAAATACAAAAACATGATATTTGAACATTATTAGGCATGTTGCATATGGACATAGGTCCAATATACAAGAAACAAATATATCATAGTTTTTATCTTTATTTCCAAAAATATGTTTTGTTAAAAATACCAAAACATAAAACTACATGAATAGGTATGTCAAACTAAGTTTGTATAAGTCATGTAAGCATGTATGTATATAGAGCACATCTAATATACATAAAAACAAAGTAAATCTATTCATGAAAACCAATTTCAAAATATAAAACTTGTGTGTGTTGTGCACTTGAGCATATCAACTATTCTTATCTTTACAAATGGATCTAAACACACTAAACTAAAACTAGGATACCTAAGTCTTCTTGACAATCTTCATCTTCAAGTTGACTCGATCCAAAACGATGATCCACGAGCTAGACTCCAATGAATGATCTTGATGCTCGGGCCCTGGAATCACCAAGTGAAGGCTTCCAAACTCCTCTTTTTGAAGCAATCACCAACTAATATCTTGTTACATGATCTGAAACTAAAATCACAAGATTAGTAGTAAACATAACTACATGAGTTAATCATCATCAAAACTAGAGTGGAAGACCTTTGGGCCAACACATATTTGTGCTTGATTTCTAAAGCTTCTAATACCTTCACCTGAACCTGTATTTTTTTCTAATGAATATGAGGCACTCAAAATACTAACACCCTTAGTCTCTCACCCAATCACCCGATAAATCTGAGAGAAAAATAAAGCTCTCATCTTTCCCCTCATTGCTAGGGCTTGTGCTCAAGCCTCGAGGGGGCGACGATGGTGATTCTTGGAGACAACAGAAGCGATGGCGTACACGGCCTTGAGTAAGTCTCTCTCTCCCCCCTTCTCTCTCTATATGCAGTGGCAGCAGAGATCGACGCCGCCGCCACGTCCTCTCTTTCTTTCTCCCTTTCTCTCTCTGTGGTGGCGTCGGAGATTGACACCGTCGCGTCCTCTCCCTCTCTCTTCGTGTGGTAGCGGTATTCCTCATGCCCAGTATTTATGAAATGAAAATTTTATACTAATAGTTAATTTTTATCTACAGATCGAGAAAAAGATTCAAAATATAAGGAGATTCTTGCAATTGACTTCTCTTCTTTCAGCTGTAAACCTCTTGCCCATGAACCTTTTTCACAGTTTTGTTTTGCTTTTATTCTTACGTTCCTAGATTAAGTTTTTGATGCTTATGTTAGAGTATTTGTAATACTAGGTGCATATATATTTTTTATTATTCTCTCTAATTGTAACGTTCTTGTTTATGTAAAACAATTTTTCTTCATTAACATATAGTTTATGCAAACAAGCATAGAATTTATGAATTATAGTTATTCATGTAATTTTTAATTCTTTAAGTTTTTATTGATTCATTAATGTTTCTTAAAAAGGAGTAGCACTTAAATAGCACTTAATAATTAAAATTGGTATTGATGAGTTTGCTAGTTTCAGTGGATAAAGCACTGATTCAATAGGTTTGCTGCGATTTGGTATCATTTTGGGTAAATCTGGTGGAGACTGAGGCCTCATGCCCTAAGATTTTTCTTGTTCTTGGACTTTGGATCGTTTGATTAATCATGAGTAGAATCTAGAACTTTTTGTTGTTGCTAATGCTTTCTTTGTTTGCTAATTTATGATTTATGATTGCAGGATCATTAATTTGGTTGTTTGTATGAATTTTGCAGGACTATTACTCTAGCTAGCTTGGTCGGAGGATTCCAAATTTGAAGCAATCTCTTTAATAGTTACAAAGTTTGACACTCTTTGAAATAAAGAAGAAGATAATATTGTTGATGATGCTTCAGATGAGATTCGGGATAGTTTTTTGGAATCAAGTATGATATTCAACTTTTGCTAGTTTGTTCTCTTCTTATTTGCACTTAAAAAAATAAGTTGTAATTGATAAATTGTTTTTTTTTTTGTTATTTTGGAAGGTGACATCATGGACATCTACGATACGGAGGATAATACACAACTTTATGACTTTTAGGATTTCATTTCCACATTTTGTCTTTCTTTGTGTTGGATTGGTTGTTTAAGCATTTAATTTGCAACTTAACATGATTAAAGACTTGTAACTGTGATGGTGGATTATTTGGTAATATTAGCTACTTGAAAACATGTTGAAGTATGTACTTCAAATGATTGCTTGAAGGGAATTTGTTTCCTGAAATTGTTTCCTTTCCTATTGATTTGAAATTTGAAGGTTTCTTATGCTGATCTATTTATCTTTCTCATCCTGGAGACAGTTGATGGAAGATTTTGATGCATTTTCGTGCTTGTTTGTCTGTTCGTTCACATTTTGCGTTTTTGTTTCAATCTTGGCAGTCGATACCAAAGATTTTGGGGTAAAGGCTCTATTGTCATTGCATTAGTTTTGAGATTATTTTTACTCATTTTCCTTTGCTCCTGTTGTGCAGTTGAAGTGGCTGAACAAGCATCTGAACAAGGTACATCGTTTCATCTGAGCAAGTTGAAGTGGTTGAACAAGCAAGGTGCATACGCACACTAGTGTGTTGCTTGGCACATATTGCTCCTTTATCTGGAATGATGAACAACTATAAAGATAGAATACTTTCAAGGAATCTTAATGCAACCTGTGTTAAAATGATACAGTAGTAGTACCATCTTGACCAGCGCATACATGGGAAGTTAGTTCATATGTCTTTGCTTATATTAATTCAAGTGGCAGATTTATGAGCTGCTTCATCCAATTTTGGCCTGAAACATAAACTTCTTTAAAAAATTGCCTATATATACCATGGGTTGCCCAGGCAAATATTTATCAGTATTACTTGAGTTTTCAAACTTGGTTAAATCCATGTCACGGCTTTAAGTTTCAATAAGATGAACCAGTGATTATCAAAATGGAGCAACCTGCATTGACAGATATTGTGGCCGAGATCAGAAACATAAGAGGGAGCCATAGTATCAGTTTGGGGTAATGAAAAAATGGTTTCCTTTTTTGTTATTTTTCATTTGACACAGCTGCATGCGCATGGTGTATGTGGATGGTTTTGGTCTTTCATTTGGGCATTGCATGAGTTTATCTTTGGTGATAGGCATTTAATATGACTTATATGACTCATTTTATCATTTTCAAAAATTTCATTAAATGTCAGCTTCCCTATATATCATACATCTGAGTAATTTTGATTTGAGCATGTTTGCATGCAATCGGTATATTCTATGGTAATGGTCTGATTGTTTATTGTTGGATAATGATGTATGAAATACTGCTAAGCTATTTAAATTAAACTTTAAGAAGGAAGGAACTTCTCTATTTTGATCGAGGCGTGCGGAGCACTGTCCTTAAGAGTAGATCGCGCCCCTCTGAGAGAGTATCTCGATGTAGCAGGTTGATGGCGGCCTACCCTCCAGGATTCAACGATCGCTGGCCCTGCAAGCGTGCACTCGCAATGCACAGGCCCTCGAATAGCTCGGTTTTGTTTCGTCCAGAGACGCAGGAAAGAACTGAAGAGTCTATGAAAATTTCAGAGGAAGAGGAAGATGGTTGAGTTCTGTTTTTGATAGCAGGGAATAGATCCTTTATAAAGAGAGTTTATCATCATTAGAAAGTCTTTGGAAGATAAAAAATCCTTGGACAGAGAACCAATCTTTCCTTGTGCAGAGAAAGCCTCGGGAAGAGCCACTGCAATGACAGGACGGGACAGGGAGAGATACGAATCTCAACAGCTATCTCTGACCCAAATATTATGACAGGATTTGAAAAGATTTTATTTTAATTATAAATTCAAAAATAAAATTGGCAAAACTTGACCCATTCGGGCACACCCGCGAGGTTCTGAAACCCGGATTTGCATCCCCCCTGCGCGCGTACGATGCGGGCGCACATGCGCATTAAGGTTTTCTGGATCCGGTAACCCAATTCTCTTCACTGGGCCTCAATGGGCTTGTGTGCGCGCGAGCACCCCCTGATTTCTAGCCCACACAACCCATCATGAAAGAGACTCCATATGTAAACACAAAGGAGTTCTTTTCCTATCCAATGTGGGACTAAAAGAACTTGGCTTAATTTTGAAATACTCTCAAAATGTTAACATTTATTTCAGCGAACGCCGAATACCTGATTTAGGGTTTTTGGGCTTCTACCCATGTTCTCTAATTGATTTTCTCTATTCTACCTGTAGATTCAAAATGAAAAAAGCAAGGAGATGTTTAAGTAGCATGCGGAGAAAATCACTTATTTCTTTCACGCAAAAGTTTCCAAATGCAGATCCACAGGTAAGCATATGGTTTTATTTTAGTTTCGAATTAAGTTTTTTGTTTGTTGCTCTTCTCAATTTGTTCAATTTTATATCATAGTTTATATTGCATTTTATATTATTTTAGATGAGATAAAAAGTAATACAAGTGTATCCGTTTAGTTTATCTGTAACCGTATCTATTTTTTGCATATCTAATTAGTATCTGTATCGATTCGTTAATATCGGATCCATATCCGATATTCGATTTTGGCAGATACAGATGTCATTTTTTTCACATCCGCCAATATCCGTATCTGAATCTGTATGAGAAAGTTGGAAGTGAATACGAATATGATAAAGGCAATATCCGATCCGTATCCAATCCGATTGCTCCCCTACGTGCTAGCCCATAGAATTTAGCCAAACCTAGGGGTGTCAAATGGGCCCGGCCTAGCCAGGGCACGGCGGGCAAGGGGGGCCGTGCCGCGCCCGCCCCGCGTGGACCCAGGCTGGGCCGGATATTCTAAAAAAGTAAAAAAAATATTATTACACACACTAAATATGTTTTTCTCTCTACTATTTACGCAAGTGTTGGTGGGGTAGTTTGTCATCAGGCTTGTGTCATGCACTTGAGGCCCTTGGTTCGAACCCGGGCATTTACAAATTTTTTGACATTTTATTTCCCAAAGCTTTGGAGGGGTGGCAAGCGATGGAGGGGGCGGCGGGATGACGGGCTGCGGAGGGCGGCGCAGGTGGCGAGCAGAACGGCGGCGGACAGCGAAGGGGGGCGGGCCAATTGGGGCGGGCGGAGGGGGCAGGCGGAGTGGCGGGAGGAGGGGCGGCGGGTGAAGAGGGCGGCAGGGTGGTGGGAGACGTAGAGTTGCGGAGGTGGAGGGGCGGGTCATTGGGGCAGGCGAGCCGGCCGGGGCCTACCGTACCAAAGCCCGGGCTTGGGCTCAGCATGTGTCGGGCATGTGCAAGACCCGAGCCCAGGCTTGGCACGGCCCGCCCATGCCGTAGGCCGCTTTACCCAAAACCGGGTCCGGCCCATCGGGGAGCGAGACAGGGTCGGGTCTAACCCGGGGCCGAGCCGGGCCCAGGCCCAAGCGGTTCATGCCCGTGCCCAAGAGGGTCGTGCTCGTGCGGGTTGCCACCCCAGCCCGCCCCAGTTGACATCCCTAGTCAATCCAAACATCTTGAAATGTACTTAGGACATGTTTGGATTGGAAAAGGATTTAAGGAAACTTGCACTCAGTCCCACAAAATCAATTTTCTTTGAAAAAATTTTGTGGTGGGCCCCACAATGTCACCCAAAATCTAGAGATTTTGCATTGAAACTTTAGCCACTTTGAACCGGCACTGTTTGTGAGGTCCTCGAGTATTGTTTGTGTTTGATTTTTGTCAACGAAACGTATTATAGGAAAAAGACTGTGGGGTACATCGAACTCAGACCTCCAAGCCATTTTCCAGCCAAGTTTCCATGGAATCAAACAAGCCCTGCAAGAGGAACGTTTAGGACACGTTTGTTTCTTGGAATCAATGGCGGAAAGCTGGTTTGCAGCCTGACACACGCAGGCCACGTGGGCGTTTTTCAAAAACGCGTTTGATGCAGCGTTTCTCGAAAATTGTCATTATTACATAGGCCTCCTCCAAATGCCGACGTGGTCAGAGCGAACGTTTTCCTCACGCGAACAGATGAAAATAGTGGAAAACCCATTGTAGCCGGGGCCGCCATCTCGTTTCCAACAAAAAGCTGGTTGATTTGACCCCAGCGTAGAATTTCGAATTTTTAGATCTGAGATAAACTGGCCCATATGGCAAAAAAAAAAGAAGAAGAAAATGCTGAATTTAATGGCAACTTGAGTTGAGTGGTTGGAATGTCGTAGTCCTAGACTTTGTTTATTTCAGATTGAACAAGTTTTAGACTAATTGCCAATTGAACCCATGACTGTTTACAGGCAAGAGCTTTCAATAGCTTTCAACAGTTACATAATCCTACAATTCTTTCGAGCAAATAACAAAAATTGGACAAATTTTTTGTATAAAGTCCGCTCTTGTAAGCCCGAGTCTGACGGTCCGAGTCCTTTAGTTTCCTTGAATCTAAGTTTCGTTTAGACATTGAGTTTGTATTTGTCAAACCATATTTCTCCGTTTAAAATTTTTTCCCCTCCTTGTTAATTATATTCTCATTAATGATAGGAGATCAACATACATTGATCCTTCAAATTCGTCTGTGTTTGGATACAAAAATTCCTGATTGCAGGGTAAACATACCAAATAAAAACAATTTACATACATACACAAAACTCCACAACGCTAGCTAGAGCAAAGCATACATTGCTCATCCCAAGAGAAAGATGATGGCTATGCATTAACGAAACAAAAGTTTCAATGTAATAATCCCAAAACAACTAGCAAACAAAGAGGTTCACCTAGAAACTAGATGGAATGAACTCAATCCTCGAACAGCGTGGCAAAAAAATCCCAAAAAAGGATCTCAGCCCGCAAAACAAAAAAAAGAAAGAAAGGTAAAAATAGGGAGAGAAATCACAATCACAAAGATAAAATTTTACGTGAAAAAACCCGAGAACGGGGAAAAAAACCACGGAGAAGAGAGGATGCACTAGTTTTTCTGGGAAGGATTACAGTGGTGTTGTTATAAGTGATCAGGAATTTCACTGTTTTCTCCCACTCATTGCAGAGAAGAAGAGGTATTTATACAAGTCGAGGGATAATCTCGAGATTGCTAGTATTTCAGGTGGTTGTAACCGTATGATCTTTGTGGTTGTAACTGCCTCCACCTGTAGATGTGGATCTGATTTGATAAAATAGTTATTAATTTTTCAAAGTGCCCCTTTGTCGCAGGACAAGTGTCGTGATTTCGAGAGAGGAGTGGTGGCGGAGGTCACCTGGGGAGGAGCGAGGTGTGGCAGCTCGTCTCAATCGGACTCCAAATTTTCTCTTTCCCTTTTTTTCTTTATGGTTGAAGATCACGGGCGAACAGAGGATGATCCCGACTCGGCCAGAAATTAGAGTTGATTCGGCCGAGTCAGGTCGATTCAGGGCTGAGTCAGTCTCCTCTGAGTTGAACCGAGTGACTCGTGAATCAAAATCATATCAGAGCTCGTCGAGTCATATCCGACTCGGCCGAGTCTTTGAACTATTCTTAAAACTGGATTGTGAGCTCGTCTGTGGCAAGCAGCAAGAGAGAAATCTTAAGGCAAGATTAGCTGGATATTTCATGAAGTCTATGATATAATCGAACCGTACACTCTTACTTATCATTGGCATCCTTCTCAAATATCAATTCAACATCTATAGTACTTTTGATGTACCATAGAATCTCCTTTATAGTCTCCCAATGACCCCTACCGGGATCGTGCATGTACCTACTAAAATGCTGGCACTTTGTAAACAATCGGGCCTTGTACACACCGTAGTATACATCAAGCTACCCATTGTACTGGTATACGATACATGAGACATATACTCACATTCTTCAACTATTGTAAGAGACATAGTAGCTCTAAGCTTGAAGTGAGGAGCTAAAGGTGAATTTATAGACTTTGTATCACAATGATGTTGAATTTTTGAAGTATCTTTTGCAAATACCCCTTTTGAGTCAAGCGACTGTTTCTTCAACTTATCAATTGTTGATCTACTCTTGAAAGCAATGAGCACATCATCCACATATAGCAACATATAGATATACTCTCCACCCGGTAACTTGTTGATGGGTCATACTTGCTTCTTGTATACTTCTTGCCATGTATGAAGTTGTCGAATCGCTTGTAGCATTGCCTCGACGATTGCTTCAATCCATATAGCGACTTCTTCAGCTTGCAAATCAGATTTTTTTTTCCTGCAATTCTGCAACTTTGAATCCTACTTGCTGACTCATAAAGATCTCATCATCAAGATCATCATGGAGAAAGGCGTGTTCATATCGAGTTGATCCAGCTTCGAATCATATTGTGCCACCAATGCCAACAATATCCTAATGGAAGAGTGTTTTCAACAGGTGAGAATACCTCATTGTAATCAATAACTTCTCTCTGTGCATAGCCTTTTGCTACCAATCGGCCTTATAGTGAACAGTAGATCCATCTTAAGATCTTGCTTCTTAGCATAAACCCACTTACAACCAATGGCCTTCTTCTCCTTGGTAATTCTGACAATTCTCAAGTGTCATTTTTATGAAGAGATTCATCTGCTCCAACATAGCTTTCTTTCACATCTCAGACTCAAAACCGATTTCTGCTTCTCTATATGTAGATAAAATCGCATCTTCAATGACTGGGAGTGCATAAGCCACAATCATATTTGTAGTGAGCCATGCGGACTTTGTGGGTTTCTTTTTCCTCATCCAGCTACAATAGAATTTAGGCCTGACCCATAACATGTCCTTAATTCTCAGTGTCTTTAGTATCCTCGTCGGCGACATGATTCTCATCCAGTGTCACCATCGATGGAATCTCGAACGATATTGAACTACCTAGAGTATGTGGAGTAGTATCACTCTCCACCTACTGCGATAACTCTGTGGTCTTCTTACTCTTCACCTATTGAGAGTCGGTAAGCTTCATCATTGATGTCTCATCGAATGTGACATCCCTACTTAAAATAGTCTTCTTGTCTTTCGGGTCCCATATTTTGTAGTCTTTGACGCCTCTTTTAAACCCCAAAACATTCATTTCTTCACTCTCTAGGATCCAACTTGTCTTCCTTAATGTGGTAGTAAGTCAGAAATCCAACTATCCTAAGCGAGTCGTAGTCTTGAGCAGCTTCCCCAGACCAAACATCCATGAGAGTTTTACCTCCTATCGTAGACGATGATAACCTATTGATGAGATGGCATGTATACATCAACGCCTAAGCCCAAAGGATTTCAACAATCCAGAGTTGATAACATGCATCGAATCTTCTCCAGCAAGGTTTGATTCATCCTCACAGCCACCTCATTTTATTGTGGCGTTTCTCTAACTGTGAATTGTCTCTCTATACCCTCATCACGACATAGTTGTATGAACGGATCACTAGAGTACTTGATAAGGACAGTATCTACTCCATCTATGCTGCAGGTAGTGAATTACCCATCTGCACCAAACCATCATCCAGCTTCTCAAAGCTAGCGAACCAATCTCGCTTAGGGCAAATATGCTAAGTTGCGCCCGTATCCAATATCCACTCAGAAATATCCAAGTAGAAAACTGTAGGAATAGTGATAGTAAGCAAAGCAACTGATGAGTCAGAATCTGAACCATCCACCTGTAAACTCTTCACATGTGTGATGTTTGCTTCCATCTTCAACTCCTTATTCTTGAGCTTCGGACAATCAATTTTCAGTGTCCTTCCTCCTTGCAGAAAGCGCACTGGTTCTTCTTCCAATCAGACTTGAACTTCAATCCCCCATGATTATCTTTGCCCTTCTGATTGGAACTCTTTCCTCTTGCAGTCAACGCCTCTGCTGATGTGTTATTTGATAACTTCTTGTCTCTCAATTCATGGTTCACTAATGATTGCTTATCATTGATAAGGGTAAGAACGAAGGTCTCATAGTCATCATGCGGAAGAGAACTCAACAGAATCAACGACTTATCCTCGTCATTGATCACTTCATCCATGTTAGCTAGATCTGCAAGAAGCTTCATGTAGTTTGTTCATGTGCTCGCTGATGGAAATTCATTTCTTCAACTGGAAGCGATTAAGCCTCCTCTTGAGATGCAAGCGATTCTCGATGCTCTTCGTCAGATACTGCTCTCTAGTATCTCCAAATCTTTCTTGAGAAAATTTCTATCATCACATGATACTTCAGATCTTGTGTCAAGCAAGAACTGACGACGTCACATGTTGTTCATTCCTCTTGTCCCAATCTTTCTCCGAGATCTCACCTAATTTTTTGTCATGCAAAAGAGAGTCTTCCAAGTTTGATATGGTCAGCGCATTCATCACTTCGCATCTCCACATAACGAAGTTGTTCGTGTCGTTGAACTTCACCACGTCGATCTTTGACTGGTGAATATTAACAGTCTTCACTGTTGATTGATTGATTTTAGTCATAATCTCCGGAGAACCAAAGTACAACTATGGAAACTATTCAGTGAAAATAGATCCAAATAGATAAAAGTTGAAGCTTTACCTCCAAATGAAACCCTAGGTTGGATTTCCGAAGACTGATCTACTTCACTGATCCCAACGAATCCGGAAGCCCTAATACCACTTGTTGCAATCTCTGGAGATTCAAAGAGGATGCCAAGAATAATCACACACGCGCGAACAGATAGCAAAAGAAAACACGAGATTTAAATCAAATCACCAATAGAGGGTACAAATAAGGGTACAACACCCCTCTATATATAACGAGATATTTCATGAAGAAAAGAAAACCAAAAAAATCAAAAATTATATCAGAAACAAAATCAGAAGACTATTCAGATTCGTTCAGAACACTGTAGTTGTCGACAGCTCCAATGAAGCCTATTGACAGACTGAACTGACCCAATTCAGTTGGTCTTCCTATCTACGGGCTGAGTTAGTCTATTGACTGTTATACAAACGTCTGTCGACCGCTCCATATCATCTGTCGACAGACTAACAATCACGGTCTGTGTTGGCGTATCTATGTATCCGCTGTCGACCACCGTCACGCGCTTGTCGACCACTACATGCTGCTTTATGGGCTTTTGCCAAAGGATTAAAAAACCCTATCCAATAGATTTTAGATCTCTCCCCGCAACCTTGTCATCTTAAGTGGTTTATAATTGTAAGTTGCCACCCTGCCGTATAATACATTTTCTCATCAGGATATATCCAACATGAGGAATATGAAATATGACTCACCACCAAAGGAACTTTGAGTGCTAAATGGTGATTTTGTAACTGTCCCATATGGAGTGCTTGAAATTCCATACGAGCAAGTGCTTTGACCATCAAAGTGTGGTTGAGGTTGTGGCTCCAAGTTCTGTGGCACTTGACAACTGAAATCTAGTACTATCGAATAACAAATTTGCTGCAAACCCAGACGAGGAGAAGATTAGGGCACCAAATGCTGGGGCACTTGTTGCTGCAAGTCCTGAAGTTGTTGTGGTACCAAAACCAGGGGTGCTTACGAAACTAAAAGCATGGGTAGATGTAGACCATATGTAGGTTGACTAAATGCACAACCAATATGTTGATGCAGCTGGTGCTTGCTGAAATGGGCTTCGAGAAGGGCTTGCTTGAATTGGAGCAGGTTGAGGAAAACCTACAAATGGAGTGATTTCACATCAAGTAACAAGAAATTATCGGAATCCCTTGCGACAGAGGGCAGCAACACCAAAGAATAGCCTCCAATTGCTCGAATAAAGAAATCAAAGGGAAGAAAGAGCGAGCACAAATTTAACAAAGTTCGACAATTTGCCTACGTCTTCAGGGCAGAAGAGGAGAGATAACTTATTAAAATAATCAAGTATAGGATACAATCAATAGGGGACAATATCCTTCTTTATATAGCCACAGAGCCCATGAAAATAAAGAAATCAAACACTCCAATTTCAGATCAGAAACGAACTCTGAATTTGATTTGAAAACTACCCAGAGGCCTAACGCTTTGACAAACTGAGCCAATCTGAATAACACCCGACTCTCAGAAAGTGTGTTGACAGCCATGGAGGGCCTGTCTACAGGGCTCTGTCGATAGTCGAGATGGCATGTCGACAGACAAAGCAAACTGTTGCTCCTATTGGTGATACACATATCTACTGCATCCTAACACTTCATGCAAACTCCGTACTACACCGAAGGTAGGGGTGAGCATCGGTCGGTTCGGTTCGGTTTTTGCTAATTTTTACAAAACCGAACCGAACCGATTAGACTTAGTAACCGAACCGAACCGAATCAACTCAATTCGGTTCGGTTTTTCGGTTTTTCGGTTAGGTCAATATATTGTCATCATTTCTTACATTTTTTAATCACCATTATGTTATCATCCTTTAATATTATAATCTCAAATATCTATTACCCAAATTAGAAATAAGAAAAAGATTCTAAGCTTAATGTGAATTGAAAATTTCATATTCTAAAACTTTTACACCGTATTTGTGCTCTTATATCAAAACTCATATAATTATTACTAACTTTTAATGATAAGAATGAAAAAAGAACTATATTAATATAAATATTATTCTCAATTGTGATGGTGTACTTAATATTGCTTTCACATATTCAACATAAAAAAGATGGTATTACTAAAACTAATGAGATAAGCTTCCACTAGTTTTTATTATGAACTATATGATTCACTAAATTGAATTTGAGTAGATTAATATATAGGGTGAGAAATTCGGTTCGGTTCGGTCTATTCGGGTTTTGGAACACAAAACCGAAACCCGACCGAATTAGAGCGGTTCGTTCGGTTCGGGTTCGGGTTTCGGTTTTTGGTCGGTTATTTCGGTTATAACCGAACTCTGCTCACCCCTAACCGAAGGAGTTAAAAAACTCCACCATTAAGATTTTACACTCTCTCCCCATAATTCTCCACCTCGGTGAAGATTTCTCAAATCTGAGCCAAACACAACATGGCACATATCGACTCGAACGGGCTGCACCAGTGTGGTTGCCTATGTACCCGCTGACCAAAGGATCAAGCCATCCGTGGTTCATCCAAACAAGCTCTACCGAGCTCAAGCAACTGGAAGGCTATGGAGTAAATCCTTACAATGTGCAAACTTCACTCCCTGAACAATCTTAGTAAGCATATCGGCGTGATTCTCCTTCTTGTGAATCTTTTGTAACTCAATATCACCCACATCAAGAATATCCCAAACGAAGTGAAATCTGATGTCGATGTGCTTCGTTCATGCATGATATATCTGGTTCTTTGCCAAATAAATAGCATTCATGCTATTATAATTGATCTTCAAAAGATCATTATCAATTCCCAAGTAGTGAAGCAACCCTTGAAGCAAATTGCCTCCTTCATAACCTCCGTCATTGTCATTGTTGACACTCTAAAAAAGACAAGATTTCTAACTGGTTTGAACAATGTCTAACTTGTTGACATCTACAAAAGACAAGCGGCAGACAAGCTGACGACCGTTCTTCACCCATCTCAAAGGGGACGAATCAGCAACTTGAATTCTACTGATCCAGCGAAGTAGACAGTAAGCCAAGAAAAGCTCGTGAGAAGGCCAGGCAGGTTCAGAGACACTGAGTTAGCTCAACACTTAGTCTCGCACGAGCCCACGAGATAAAGTCTCGCATAAGAAGCCAAAACTGCTTAGCATCGCAGAAAGCTCCTTCACAGTCTCGCTGCGAGCTAATTTACAACTTCGCACAAAAATGCTCAGTTAACTCCGCAGAGAGTTAGCTTCGCTCGAAGCCCCATGCAGCTGCGCAAAAGGATAATTGATAAGGTAACTTCGCCACAAAGTTATCCAGCTCCGCTGAAGATCTTTCTTCTAACTTCACCAGATGCTTCTTCCAGTTCCGCTGTGAGCTCGACGCGGCAGCTCCGCTGCGGGTCTTCTATGGTCACCTTTGACCAATCAAATCTCCAGATGAGAGCAAATCCAGATGAGATCAAATCTAATTGAGATCAAATTTGACAGTTGCTGGCCATAATCTTTTGACTCTCCCAATCAAGTAAGAAGATCAGAAGAAATCTTTTAGTTATTTGGAAAGAATCAAGGGCGCATCCCTCATTTAGCAGAGCGAATCAAGAGATCAACATTACTTGCTATTCCTAGCTTCGCAAAAGCTATCTCTAGTCTCGCGGCGAGGCTACTTTCCAGATTAAAACAGATTGACTCAATCTGTTTTCAGATTTTCAAGGGACAATTATACCCCTGCTCTCTCTATAAATATCGTACCAAAGGCGTACAGAGGACGGACCGAGACCCCCCTTGAAGAGAGGAAAAAAGACAGAGATCTACTCTCTTACTTTCAAGAACTCAGAGAATTACTTCTCTAATCAGGGTGCTAATACCCTAAGATCTTCCTCCCTTTCAAGGAATCTTCGGAACCAAGCGAGAAGGAATTCACAAGCGGAGGCAGCTCGAGAAGTAACAAGAGGGCTCTACCGACTTCTGTTCTCCGATTCCCCGAACCAGGCGAGAAGGGAATCCCATCAGGCAGCAGTCCGATTGTCTGATCGATTGCATCGTCAAAGGGATAAAGTGATAGCGCCCTGATCAGATTCCTACTGGCACACTTCCCCAGAAATCTCAGAGGAGATCTACCTGTAATCTTTTTCCTGCAAAGAATTACCTGTAATTTAACTCCTCGACACTTTTTTGTAAGTTTTCTCCTTTGCAAAATCAATGGAAAACAAGATGGCGACTCCGCTGGGATCGCATTCTTCACTGTTGAAAATCAAGTGTCGCAATGCGACGAACAGACCTTCGGGTCTACTGCTGAGTGCAAGGAAGTCGGCGCAGCCAGAACCCTTCTGGCTAATTCTTCGAAGCAAGTCTCTGTCGAGACAAATAAGGCTCTCCGCAAGCCTACTACGGTCTTCTGGCGCAACAAGGAAGGTCAGGATCTTGAGCCCATTACCTTTAAAAACCTGGTCGTTCATTTCGACCAAGGAAAATTCGAAGAGCTCCTCTCTGGAGGTGGTCTAATGCTCGACGCACGAAAGCATAGGAAGGTCTCGGTGACCAAGGTTTTAGAGCAGAAACCAGCCCTAGATGGGCAAGTAGCCGAACACAAGGCTAGCCAGGTTCCCTGCGAATCTAAATCTCCTCTTCCAAAGCAGATGTGGAGGCCAAAGCAGAAAGCTCTCTATGAAGCTTCAGGCGTAGCTAAGCCACAGGCTCGCCTATCATGCGAAGACAAAGGCAAAAGGCATGCCTACTTCGCTGAGGCCATTAGCCGCGAAGCTAGAACAACGACTATGCCTTCGCCTAATTCAGGAGCAGTGACTCCTCGCACCAACCTCTTTCTTCCGAGCGAAGTTGCTGATGACATGCCAAACACAACGCCAGTACCTCAGGGTACGCGCGGAGTTCCCAGGCGCCAGACTGGAACTAAAGTACCTAGCAGTGCTAATTTCCTTCGCAGCAAGGAAGCGAACAAAGCACCACAGCGTGCTTCGCTCCCCAGTTCATCAAGCACGAAGCTCGCCCTTCTAGATTCATCATGGAATAGCCAGGAATTGGCTTTAAAAGAGAGATGAAAATCTCTGAACAAAAGGGAAAGATCCCTACCCGCGGTAGGTCGTTCGATGACCGGAGGAGGAGAAGGTCCCTCCGTCGTAGAGGTTGCTACTCTTTCCCTGCCGTCTTTTGGGAGCCATTGGAGAACTGAAGAAGTGTTTGAATTTCCAAACGAAGAAGAAAGAAGAAGAAGAGATTTAGAGTTCTCTGAAAATTCAAAGAGAAGTGGTGCCTTCTCTTTCAGCCTAATCGGGTTTTTATAGGCGGATGATTGCCTAAATGTCGCCTCCTCGAAAGGAGCGCATGCAGTCGTTTCAAATTAATTTGAAACGGCGCCTAAAGCGCCTTCCCAAGAAGCTTTACTTCAGCCCCGCTAAGGGCTAACTCCGCCGTGAGTTCAGTGTTGACTTCGCGTGACGCTTGAATAACTTCGCTGAGAAACGTGCCTTAGCTCCGCTAAAAGCACATCTCTAGCTTCGCGGAAATTCCGTGCTAGCTTCGCCAGAAATTCACTCCTAACTTAGTTGGAAATTTGTCTTCAGCTTCGCTGGAAGCTTAGCTCGGCCAAGAGTTTTCATTTCCTCTTAAGGAAAAGACTTACCTAAAGCCAGTCCACTCCAGGTGTTCTCGAATCAAAAAGGAGGGAAACAGAGCAGATAGGCAGAAAATAAACATTTTTATTGATTCAAAAGGGAAGATATATTGACACTACATCAAGGTGGTCTTTCGTACAACCGAATCATTGATCCAAAGGTATACAAGTTGTCCTATCTACTTCCAAGGTAATAAGCCAAACCAACTGGACACGAAAGGCCTTCCTCCTACACAAGGCCGTAATCCTTTGCTTAATGGCAGATTTTGTCATCCAGAAGCTGGATCTTCTTTGATGAAAATTGGCAAAGGACTGGTTGCCACCAGAAAGCCGCATCTTCTTTGATTAAAATTGGCAAAGGAAGAATCCGATACCTTACAGGTGACGCCCGCTTTCCCGAAGTGGATCATCTCGTATAAGCGACTACCAACCTCTTCCCAAAGTGAATCATCTCGGATAAGCAACTGCCAATCTCTTCTTGGAGCACGCATCAACTGCTCTAGTATGTTCCTCCTACTTAGGATTAAAGTTTCAACTGGAAGATCAAGAGGCAAATTTCTGGTCTCTTTCATCAAGACAAAAAAAAACTGGCGGACACAGTTCACTGCAATACAAACTGGAAATAGGTTAGCATTAAATCAAAGAGAAAACTACGAAGACAAAATGCTAAGTCAAATTCTTTGGGCGAAGCAGTTCATATCTGATCCAGTGGTGCTTCATTAAGCAGAGGATAGCCTCGCTTGCACAGTGATGATAGGCTAGCTCAGCATAAGCCAAGTCTTAGCTCCGCCTAAGGCAGTTAGACTGAAGAAGCCTCAAAAAGGGACAAGTCCTAGCCTCGCCTATATGGCTAAACCAAACTGGTCCAGAGGGACGCAGTCTTGACCCCACCTATATGGCAAGACTGGCTCGACCTTGAAGAGACTAAGTCTCAATTCTTGCCTACGTGGCAGATTTAACAGGCAGATTCAATAGATCAAGATAGAAACCCTGCATGGAAAAGTCTGTTTCTAATCAAGCGAGAATGATAGCTTCGCCGAGAAGCTGAAAATAGGGCTGAAGCCCTTCCCTACAAATCAGTCAGATTCAGAATGAAGAACAAGGGAAATCAATCCCTAAAGTAGCTGGTAAAGCTAAGATTAAGGGAGGTAAGCTCCCTAAAGTCACTAGTCTATTGGTAAAAGTCTCTGGATGACCGAGACTCACCAGTTCTTGGTCGGTTAGTGACCAGGGTGGGCACCCCCACTATTTCAGAGATCTGAGTTCTTTTCTGGGCAACGAGGGGATGTCATGAACAGACTGTTCCTCTGAAAAGGACTTCAAGTGTCCTATTTATAGGCCTCATGGCCTGACCACACCGCCGCTACTTCAAACTTGGAAGCGCGGGCGAATTTAAAGCATTTAAATGCTTAGCCTCGAGGAAAGGAATAATAATCTCCCTCGACAAAGCAAGAGAGGTTATTTCAACCTCGGGAAAGGGAATAATCCCTCTCGTAACTAGCCGAAAAGCAGTTAGCCTCGGGAAAGGAACGTCGTTCCAAACACCGAGTTAACGCGAAGCTATCCAGACGCGAAGCTATTCAGAATCGCGAATCTACACAATTCCTGGACGAACTTATTCCAATCCAGAAGCAGAATTGAAAGCAGAGCTGAACTCAACTACTATGGCGACGTTCGCATTTCATATGTCATCAATCAAAGCAGTTCAAAATATTTCAAAGTTTGAAACATTCCGTTGCAAACTTGTGAAAACTTTGAAGGTCTTATTGACACTCTAAAAAAGACAAGATTCCTAACTGGCCTGAACAATGTCTAACTTGTTGACATTTACAAAAGACAAGCGGCAGACAAGCTGACGACCAGTTCTTCACCTATCTCAAAGGGGACGAATCAGCAACTTGGATTTTACTGATCCAGCGAAGCAGACAGTAAGCCAAGAAAAACTCGTGAGAAGGCCAAGGTAGGTCCAGAGACACTAAGTTAGCTCAACACTTAGTCTCGCACGAGCCCACGAGATAAAGTCTCGTATAAGAAGCCAAAGCTGCTTAGCATCGCAGAAAGCTCCTTCACAGTCTCGCTGCGAGCTAACTTACAACTTTGCACAGAAATGCTCAGTTAACTCCGCAGAGAGTTAGCTTCGTTTGAAGCCCCATGCAGCTGCGCAAAAGGGCAATTGATAAGGTAACTTCGCCACAAAGTTATCCAACTCCGCTGAAGAGCTTTCTTCTAACTTCACCAGATGCTTCTTCCAGCTCCGCTGTGAGCTCGACGCGGCAGCTCCGCTGCGGGTCTTCTATGGTCACCTTTGACCAATCAAATCTCCAGATGAGAGCAAATCCAGATGAGAGCAAATCTAATTGAGATCAAATTTGACAGTTGCTTGCCATAATCTTTTGACTCTCCCAATCAGGTAAGAAGATCATAAGAAATCTTTCAGTTATTTGGAAAGAATCAAGGGCGCATCCCTCATTTAGCAGAGCGGATCAAGAGATCAGCATTACTTGCTATTCCTAGCTTCCAAAAGCTATCTCTAGCCTCGCGGCAAGGCTACTTTCCAGATTAAAACAGATTGACTCAATCTGTTTCCAGATTTTCAAGGGACAATTATACCCCTGCTCTCTCTATAAATATCGTACCAAAGCAGTACAGAGGACGGACCGAGACCCCCCGAAGAGAGGAAAAAAAGACAGAGATCTACTTCTTACTTCCAAGAACTCAGAGAATTACTTTGCTTCCAATAACTCAGAGAATTACTTCTCTAATCAGGGTGCTAATACCCTAAGATCTTCCTCCCTTTCAAGGAATCTCCGGAACCAGGCGAGAAGGAATTCCCAAGCGGAGGCAGCTCGAGAAGTAAAAAGAGGGTTCTACCGACCTTCTGTTCTCCGATTCTCCGAACCAGGCGAGAAGGGAATCCCATCAGGCAACAGTCTGATTGTCTGATCGATCGCATCGTCAAAGGGATAAATTGATCGCGCGCTGATTAGATTCCTACCGGCACACTTCCCCAGAAATCTCAGAGGAGATCTACCTGTAATCTTCTTCCTGCAAAGAATTACTTGTAATTTAGCTCCTCGACACTTTTTTGTAAGTTTTCCCTTTTGCAAAATTAATGGAAAACAATCATATACTCGACCTCGTAGTAGAAAATGCGACATTAGACTATAGAGTATAGCATCAGCTGACCGGTGCTTGGGACAGTGTTGACACATATCCTATTGTAGACTGGTGTTTGTCGAGGTCTCCTGCGTAGTCAGAATCAATATATCAGATACACTCCAGCTTACCTGTAAAGTCCTTCTTGAATACCAAACTAACGTCTATGGTATCTATGATGTACTATAGAATCCACTTCACTTCCTCCCAATGAACCCTGTCAGGATCGTGCATGTATCTGCTAATTGTTGAGACAGCTTGTGACAAATCAGGCCTTGTACAAATTATTGCATACATTAACCTACCAACTGCGCCAGCATAGGGTACGTGAATCATGTACTCGCGCTCTTCAACAAAAGTAGGAGAAATAGTATCTTTTAACTTGAAATGAGGAGCCAATGGTGTACTTACAGACTTCATATCGCTGTTGATGTCGAATTTTTGAAGTACCTTCTTCAAATATCCCTGTTGCGTCAAGCTAACTTTGCCACCTTTTCAGTCTTGCTCAATCTCCATGCCTAGCACCTTCTTCGCTTTCACCCAAATCCTTCATCACGAACTCGATAGACAAAACCTCTTTCAGTTAGTCAATTGCAGATGTGCTCTTGGAAGCGATGAGCATATTATCCACATACAACACTCTCCGCCAGGTAGCCTATTGTAATACACACATGGGTCATAATGGCTCATGTGTACTCTTGCCTCTTATAAAACTATCAAAACACTTGTACCACTACCTTGATGATTGTTTTAATTCATAATGTGATTTCTTCAGCTTGCATAGCATATTCTCCTTTTCTACAGTTTTGAATCCCATCAACTGAGACATTTAGATCTCCTCTTCAAGATCATCATGGAGAAAGGCGATCTTCATGTCGAGTTGATCAAGTTTCAACTCGTACTGTGCCACCAGTGCCAGTAAAATCCCAATAGACGAGTGCTTCACAACATGTGAGAATACATCATTATAGTCAATGTCTTCTCGCTGCGTGTAGCCTTTAGCTACCAATCTGGCTTTGTAACATATAGTATCACCATCGAGATATCCATGTTTCTTTACTAATACCCACTTACAACTGATTGCCTTCTTTCCCTTGGGCAACGCTCACAGTTTCCAAGTGTCTTGTGTAGAGAACTTATCCCTTCCATCATGGTATCATTCCACATCTTAGACTTTGAACTGATTTTAGCTTTTTTATGTAGAAGCGATCGCCTCCTCAATGACTGGGAGAACATAAGCCACTATCATGTTCGTAGTGAGCTATCTGGGTTTACGTGAATTTCTCCATGTACTTTCAAATGCAATGAATTCTTGGACATCACCCAAAGCATGTCCTTGATCCTCATCATCATCAGCATCCTGAATGGCTACATGATCACCACCCCTTGTCACTGCAGGTATGATCTCCAATAATACTGATTTTTCTAGAGACGGTGAAGTAGCATCACTCTCCAGCTACTGTGATATCCTTTTGGTCTATTCACTCTTATCTGTTGAGAGTTTGTAGCCTTCATCATTGAAACCTCATCAAACATGACATCCCTGCTCAAGATAAACTTCTTGTCCTTCAGATCCCAAATTTTCTAGCCTTTAACACCTTTCTTGAATCCTATGAACACACATTTTTTTGCTCTTAGGTCCAATTTGTCTTCCTTGACATGATAGTAGGCCGGACACCCAAATACCCATAGCGAATCATAATCCTAAGTTAGTTTTCCTGACCAAACTTCAAAAGGAGTTTTACCTCCTATTGCAAATAACGGCAATCTGTTAATGAAATAGCAAGCATACGCTAATATCTCAGCCCAAAAATATTTCAATATATCAGAGTTGGATAACATGCATCGAACCTTTTCTAGAGAGGTCATGTTCATCCTTTCCGCCACCTTGTTTTATTGTGGTGTTTCTCTTACGGTGAAATGCTTGTGTCCGACCCACCGGCCTATGAAGTACAACCCGATTGGTCATCCTTGCAAGATTTGTCTCGGTCTTTAACTCCTTATTTTGGTCTTTGATCCTTGAACAATCAATCTTTCAGTGCCCTAATGCTTTGCAGAAGCGCACTGGTTCTTCTTGAGATCTCTAAAACTCGGTCTGAACTTCGGTCTACCACGCTTGCCTTTACCCTTCCGATTGGAACCCCTGCCTCTTACCGTCAACGCCTCTTTTGATGTACCATTGGAAGAAGATGGCTTGTCCTTCCTCCTCACTTCATAATTTATAAGAGCAGCTAACACATCAATATAATTAAATATTTGTTTACCATTGATCAAGGTTAGGATAAAAGTTTCATACTCTTCATCAGGAAGAGAATTTAGATGAATCAACGTCTTGTCCTCTTCTTCAATCGCCACATCCACGTTTACTAAATCTGTAAGAAGTTTCGTGTAGTTATTCATGTGTTCATCAATGGAGAGTCCTCTCTTCAACTGGAAGTCCTCTTCAGATGCAATCGAGTCTCGATGCTCTTCGTCAGATACTTCGTTTCGAGGATCACCACATCTTCATTGTGGAAGTCTCATACAACACATGACACTTGATGTCTTGTGTCAAACAAGACCTTATGAGACCACACGCCGTCCTATTCATCTTGTCCTAATTTTTTTCAGAAGTCTCCTCCAGTTTTTCTTCCAAACATAGAGTTTCTTTGAGGTTTAATGATGTCAGTGCATCCATCACCTCACACCTTCACATCCCAAAGTTGTTCTTACCATCAAATTTTACCATATCAATCTTCATCGAATGTGGGTTCACAGATTTCACCATGAATTGACTATCTCCGGCCATCTTCTCAGTAGATTTCTCAAAACAATGTGAAAAACGATTAGTGAAAACAATTTCAAATAGAAAAGATCATATTTTTACCTCCAAACAAAAATTGTAAACAGTCTTCAAAGCGATTTTCTCCACTCGAACGAAACTCCCCGTCGAACCGGAAAGCTCTGATACTACTTATTGGAATCCCTTGCGACAGAGGATAGCAACACAAGATAATAGTCTCCAATTGCTTGAACAAAGAAATCAAAAGAAAGAACGCGAGAGCACAAATTTAACGAGGTTCGGTAATTTGCCTACGTTCTCAGGACAAAAGGGAGAGAGATCTTATTAAAACAATCAAGTTTAGAGTACAATCAAAAAGGGACAATACCTCTCTTTATATAGCCACATAGCCCATGAAAATAAGGAAACTAAACACTCCAAATTCAGATCAGAAATGAACTCTGAATTCGATTTGGAAACCGCCCAGAGGCCTAACAATGTCGACAGGCCTAGACTGAGCCAGTCTGCATAATACCCGACTCTCGGGAACAGTCTGTCGACAGCCATGAGAGGACCTGTCGACAGCCGAGATGACCTGTCAACAGACAAAGCAAACTGCTGCTCATGTTGACGTATCCACGTATGTATTGCAACCTAACACTTTATGTAAACTCCGTACTAACACCAAAATAGTTACCAAAAAAACTACACCATTAAGATTTTACACTCTCTCCCCACAGAAACAACAAAATACAAAGATGATTTATGATGCACTTAAAAGTATGAAATTGATCATGTGTGAAGGTAATGGTGCCTTATTAAAACATCTAATGAGAATTCTTAAAAACAAATGAAGAAGAGCTACCAAATGCAGGGGTTGACCGTGTTCCACAAGATGGTAATGGAAATTGAAAATAAGGCGTCGGTTAACCAGATGATGTGCCGCAAAATAGAGAACTCCCTATAGGAGAACTGAAAGTTCCCCGAGGAGCTCCAAAGATACCAGTCGATGTGCCACCAAACAGTGAATTCCCTGCAGTAGTAGTAGCAGCAGCAGCATAACCAAAAGGACCCAGAGGATCTCCTAAAGCACCAGTTGATGTGTCACCGAACAAACTCCTTGCAGAAGGATCTACGAAAGTACCAAAGTGTTCCCAATGAGAGGCGGTAGGGCTGGTTGTGTCTGTCTGCCTGAACGCGGGTTGAGAACCAAATAGGCCAGACATTGAAGACGGAAAGCTACACCCAACAGAACAAAGACACCAACAACTTAAGAAAGCGAAATAGATTGCTATGTAAAATCTGCAAAGTCCACTCAAAGGAACTACAAATACTTCACAAGAATTTGCGCTGCAGTCCATTTACCATATAGACAAAAGAAAAAACAACATTTGATGCAAGAGGAAGAGCAAAACACAAACATGATAGATATGGTGAATAATAGTAGAAGATAAAAAAAATACATGCAGTCTGCTAGATCACCAGAATAGAAGGGAAAACAGCATTTGATCCAAAAAAGTATATAAGTGGGGAAAAAAAGAGAGAGGGAAGAAAAACACATCACTCAGCAACCGAGATAAAATAGAGGAAAAGAATAGTGCAAATGGAAAAACAAACGAGACAGAATCTAAATGTAGAAGTGATGCAGATTGTTTTCCCTCGCAGGGTGGAATTTGGAACTGAACCTCCGAAACAGTGATTTTACGCAGCCTGAATTTGGCTATCCTTTTAGCTCATTTCTTGAATAATAGTCTGACTAAGACGCCGAAGTACCCATTTCAAAAGAAGCACAACTGTTAAAAAGCTTTCTACGCAGTTGCAGTTGAATTTATTTTCAGGCGGTTTTCCATCACTCATGTTCTTTCAAGATTTTCAGTAGGTGGTGCAAGATCACACTACTTGGCAGTGTCTGCCAGCCAATTAGAGGCATGGTTGGGCAGAACATAGCAATGACAAAAGTTGTCATGACTGACCGTCAGCCAGGGTGAATTCCTGGAGGTGATCCATTATAAAGTCGTTCAGCACAATAACTGAGCATTTAGATGGTTTGGGGTAATGGAAACCAATGGCATAATCGAAGGTCAAGAAGTCATGAGTCTGTTTTCATCATGGTGAACCTGAAACTAGTAGAGCTACTAAGCTAGCGACAACAAGTATACTTGAAACAAGTTTATTTGACCTTACTCAAAGCATCCCACAGAGATAAGAAAATGGAGAAAAATACATATTGAAGTGAGGAAAGACACAAGATATTTATAGTTGGTCTTACACATCCATGAGTTATCCAGCAAGAAAATAAATCACCACCAAAAACAGGTGATTACAACTTATATGAGGTTAGTGTCTTTAAGTGATAACCACCTTCATGTTCTTCCCACAACAAAGAACCATGAAGGAAATTACCGAGGGGAGGTAATTTTTTTTCAATAGGAACTACGATTTGAGTTCAAGTGTCTTTTGTTCAGCACTAAAGTTTCCTTCTACAGAATTACGAATAAATTGATGAGATGTTAACATCTGTGATATATCACATTATCTTCTGAGTGTTCTTTACAAGTTATCCCTCAAATTTCAAACTCCAAATTCTGTTCTTTACCATAAAAGTCAATAAAAGACTGACAAGTGAAGCAATAATAGATCAAAGAGACACGCATGCCATGGCCTGCAAGAATAAGACATCCGGGACAAAACCCAGAACTCAAATTCCAAGTGACAGTCTTTAATCGACATAAATAGGGCTTTTGATGAATGAAAAGGGCTTACGTTTCTCCAAAAATTAGAGACAGAAAACATAATATAATCAATCAAAAACTCTGCTTTCAGAATCTAAACATACCCAAATCCAAACTAGTCACAATGTACAAAAGAAATGCCCAAAATCAAGAAAGTATCACAAACCCATGAAAGATGCCGAAGCAAACAAAGCCCAGAAGAATCAGAAACAACCAAATATATATACATAATACATGTATATAATATAAGAAAAAGGCAGAGCAATTCCAAAGAAAACATGAATTAATCTGAGATAGAGAGGTACTCACAAGTCGTGGAACGGTACATTGCTTCAGAATTTCTCTTTGTTTTTATTCACGAACAAGAGAGGAAACAAAAAGAGAGAGCTTTTGAGATTGTTGAGAGTTTTTTAGGGTTTAAATAGGCATTGGGTTTTTCTTGGAGCGAGTAGCTTACAACCAACGCGACGCGGTTTCCGATTTAGTTTACGGTTTATTATTATTTATAAAAACCACCCCGCAAATTATTTTATTATTAACTTTGCTATTTTTGCTGAACCAAGTAGCTTAGAACCAGCCGACACGTTAATTATTTATAGCAATCACCGCGAAAATAATTTTTATTTTGTAATACAATGAGTTACTATTAAACCAGCTCTAAGTTTACTTCTTTTTTATTTTTTAAATTCTTTACTAAATTACCTACCCATAAAAAAATAACATAAAAATTAAGGTATTCTCTCAAGTAACTAAAGTTTAACTTCGATATTTAATGTAAATTTGACTTTCTAATGAATATTAGAGAGATGAATTGATATTCTAATTTTTGGGTTTTCTTATGATAGTATGAAGATTGAGATTCTTACTTTTCTTATAACACTGATTTGTTTACTTTCTTTTAGGATTTTAATGGAAATTCTAACTACCTAATTTGAGAATTTTTCTTTAAAAGGAAACAAAATTTGTTCAAATATTATAATATTTTCTCTAATTAGATCTACACAAATTCTAATATAAATTTTGAATTTTGAATTTTGAATTAATTATTATTAATAGTTTGTTACTATACCTTTGGTGAGGAGAAAAGAGGAGAGGTGAAATAACTCAACTTAATAATGTATTACCAAAATACTCTAAACTCTTTGCTTTTTTAATATGAACTGCAGCCCTATATGGCAAACGCAAACTGTAATTAGAAAAAAAAACTCAGATTCATAATTAATTTTCTACAATCACCTCCTTTTTTTAAACGAATCAGGTGTCTACGTGTCAAGCACAATACCGCTCTTCAGTGGCGAAAGACGCAAATGTCCGCGGTAATCGCTTCGAAAAACGCGGACCACTTCAAAAATGCAGACTGCTGGTATATAGAGGACTGCGATCATGATCGCAATCCACACAAAAATGCCCTATTTTTGAATCTTTAAAAGGATTGCGACCATGATCGCAGTCCTCACAAAAATGTCATGTTTCTAAGTCTTTAAGGGCTGCGACCATGATCAAAGTCTCAAAAAAAGGTCATATTTTTAAGTCTTTATTAGGACTGTAACTATGATCGCAATTCTCACAAAAACACAATTTTCAAGCCTATATTAGGATTGTGTCAATGATCCCATTTCTCGCAAAATGCGCTATTATTAATTAATAAAAGAAATGCGACCATAGTCGCAATCTTCTAATAAAGGACTGCGACAATAGTCGCAGTCTTCACAGAGGAATGCGATCATAAGTCTCTGTCCTCATATCAGTTTCGCCATCATCAGCAGACCTCTGTTCACCGACATCGAATGATGCCTCAATGCTTTCTAGATTTAAAAATCACATCAATCACAAACACAGACAAAACTCATTGTGAACACGAACAAACGAGATCTGCCCTAAAAAGTCGATCCAAAAAAAATTTGGTCCAAAGGCTTAGACCGCCAGGAGTAGGGATCCCCGCCTCCTTCCAACCCCCACGGCGACCTGACCGCGCAAGTCGATCCGTGAATTACTCTGTATCGGGGTCATGATTGAGAGGAGAGCAATGTCGAAGGCGATGGAGAAGGGCAAAAGAGAAAATGAAAAATATAAAAGAAGTAGTGGTTGGAAGGAATCAATTTATGTTGACGTGGAAGAAACTGTCACGAATAAAAATAGGAGGGTGAGTTTTTTCATAATTATGAAGAAAAGTAGGTGGATCTAGCGAAATTTTCCTTTTTAATAATAGCATACAATATGATATAGATTTATAGATTATAGATTTTAGTTTTGATTTTGAACATGGCCCATAACGCAGAGTCGCACCTCTTTTGCGATTGAGTCAAGTGCAAACAAAAGAAGAAGAAAATAGAAGGAAAAACGAGAGAAAGATTGACATTTTCTTTATTTCATTTTTTTTTTTTTTTTGATCTGTTTGTAAAACTCGAAACCCATAATCACCCAGGTCTTAATTAATGGCAAAAAAATATAAATGAAGAAAGAAAGAAAGAGAACGAAAGTTTTTGAAAGGCAAAAAAAATATAAATGAAGAAAGAAAGAAATAGAACGAAAGTTCACAAAAATGAGAGAGTACAGAGAATGGTATAGTATATATCTCACATAATTTTGAGCAACGAATGTCTCACATAATTTTGAGTAAGGAGTTTTTAAGTTAATGAAAGCATCTCTTACACATATCCAAGCTTACAGAGAGCTAGTTATACATTTAGAATGAAAATGCAAGTAGGCTGGTAGAGCTTGCCTTCTTCAATGAACCCAAAATATAAGAAAGTTCAAGCACAACAAGTAGCAATATGGCTACTTTTCTTGGAAAAATAGAAAAGAAACATCAGGCAAAAATGATGAGTTCTTGCTCTCCAGATCACTTTCGCACCAGCTAGAGTAAGAACTATATACCTGTTATCCAAGAGAGAGAAACTGCAACAAAGACCGAAGCAAAGTTAGGAAAGTATCACAATTACAGTCTACTAGCTCCCCTGAAGACAGTTCAACAAGTATGTGATACATGTACAGTATCTGAAGCAACAACAGAAAGCTGTTCTCAAGATATCTGTTTGAGAATACCAGTCTCTACGTACTGATGATTAGCATTGAGATCCTATCCCTTCAGAACATCTATCGATGATTCTGCTTGGTTGTGTGCTGATCGATCCTCAGGATTCTCTGCGGGCACGCCAGCTTCCTCTTGCGATCCACGAGAAGACCTGCCCAAAGCAATAAAGTCAGAAAAGGTTTGATGAGGTAAAACTAGAAAGCATATACATCAAGTGGGGAAGTTCCTTCAATCCTTGAAGGTAAGACCTTGCTTGTACTCGGCAAGCTCTATTACCAATTTTCTCCCAGCTAGTTGATCAAAATTGGGTCTACTTAACTTGTGATTATTGGGCTTTGGGGTCTATTTAAGTTGCAGTTATTGGGTTTTATGTGTGTCAGAATTCTGTGAGTGTTTCGTGCATGGTGTAGGGAGAGATTTCAAAGATATTATTCATTGAAGATACATTACTATAATTAGCATATGAATTTCCTTAGTACTTGTACAACAGGACATCGCCTACCCCAAATACTTGGGACAAATGGCTTGGTGTTGTTTGTACAACAGGACATCACAAAAAATAATTTGTATGAATTAATTTGTACAGAAAATCGCTCTAGCTTCTTCTATCAACCAACAAAACCATAGAATTCCTGACTTGGCTTCCCATTAAAAGTAATACCACGCAAAAACTTAAAATGGAGATCGAGGAGGAGGAGCAGTACATTAATATAGACTCAACCACTAATTAAAATTAGCCAAAACTGATTTCCTAGAGTTGACCTCAAAGCCAGAATTTGCACAAGAGGCTAGCTTAAGTTTCAAATTCATATGCGATAAGACAACTAAGATCATAGACAAGAATAGGTGTCTCATCAACGCATGAGTGGTTGACAATGTGATAAGACAACTAAGATCATAGACGGTAAGACAACAACTAAGCCATTTGTCCCAAGTATTTGGGTAGGCTACATGAACCAAAAGAGAATTACGCTGGATCGGGCACATGGATCAGCTTTCTCCACTCATTCCTATCGAGCAATATGCCTTCATTAAGACCTTTAGCCTCTATATCTTGTCGTATTACCTTCATCCATGTTTTCTTCGATCTCTCCTGCGCTCTTTTAACTTGCCCTATATTGATACGCTCTATCGTTAGACTGGCGCATCAGTAGGTGTACGTTACACATGACCAAACCATCGTAGGCGATTTTCTCTCATCTTCTCTTCTATAAAGCCTATACCTATCTTAGTACGAATATCCTTATTTCTCACCTTATCTCTCCGCGTGTTACCACACATCCAACGAAGTATGGGTATTTCTGCTACACTCATCTTCTGAGCATGATATCTCTTTATAGCCCAACATTCAGTGTCATATAACAAAGCTGGCCTAAAAGCAGTCCGATAAAACTTTCCCTTCAGTCATAACGGAATGTTACGTTCACATAAAACTCCTATTGAGCTCCTTCATTTCAACCAGCCGGCTTGAATCCTATTGTTGACATCACTATCGATCTCCCCATCCTTTTGGATAATAGAACATAAGTACTTAAAATGACTGCTCATCGATATTTCTTATCCATCTAGTCTCACATACTATAATCTCGGATTCCCTCTTTATTGAATTTACACTCCATATACTCTGTTTTGGCCCTACTTAATCTAAAACCTCGAGATTCTAGATTTTACCTCCATAACTCCAATTTGGCATTTACCCCGGCTCTCATCTCAGCGACTAGGACAATATCATCAGCAAATAGCATAAACCACGATATCTCATCCTGAATAGCTGTAGTAAACTCATCCATCATTATGGTAAATAAGAATGGACACAATGCAGATCCTTGATGCAATCCAATTGTGATAGAAAAATCACTTGTTATGCCTTCACAAGTTCTGACATTTGCCACTACTCTATCGTACATATCCTTGATTATGTCAATATATTTGATGCGGACTCCCTTTTTCATCAATGTCCACCATAATACCTCTCTTGGCATCTTATCATAAGCTTTTTCTAATCAATAAAGACCATATGCAAATTTCTCTTCCTTTCTCGAAATCGCTCTATAAGTTGAAGAAGCAAATAAATAGTCTCCGTCGTTGATCGCCCCGGCATGAACCCAAACTGGTTCTCTAATATTGTAACATTCTGCCTTAACCTGTGTTCAATTACCATTTTTTAAAGCTTCATGGTGTGACACATGAGTTTTATTTCACGATAGTTTGAACAACTCTGAATATCACCCTTTGTTTTTATAGAGGTACTAAGTTACTCTTCCTCCACTCATTTGGCATCTTTTTAGTTAGCCAGATCTTATTAAAGAGGTTTGTCAGCCATCTCACGTCTACCTCTCCTAAGCATCTACATATCTCAATAGGATTCCATCCGGGGCAACAGCTTTCCTTGACTCCATCCTCTTCAAGGCCTCTTAAATTTCAAATTCTCTAATTCTGCGCATATAATTATGGTTCATATCCTGACACTGAATGGTAAGGTCATCTAAGTCTTGAGTAGACTACCATTAATTAATTTGTCAAAATACTCTCTCCATCTTTTTTTGATTTCTTAATCTCGAACTAAAACCTTCTGATCCTCATCTTCATTGTTCTAAAAATCGGATTAATCGGCCGATTAATCCTATTCAGTGGCAGCCCGCTTCATATTACATTAATCGTTCTGATTATGTGCTCGAACGATTAATCAGGTCCAAAACGATTAATCCCCGATTAATGCGCGATTAATCCGATTAATCCCCGATTAATCTGATTAATCCCCAATGAATCATTTAGGTATTTCATATGTTTTTTTATTTGAAAAACTTACAACTTTGTGTGTGTTGGATCGCTAAGTAGTTTATGTTGTGATATTGATGATTTAATAATGATCTTTTATTAAATAGTAGATGAACTGTTATTTATTAAATAGTAGATAATTATGATATTTTATTATTATATATTTTGCATAAAGTCAAATTAACTTATTTAGCAATCTTTCTCCATCATTCTTTAAAGCTCATTATTTTGATTGATAAATTGCTAATTTTTTATTTATCTTATTTTGTAAGTTTTTTAATTTATATTTATGTTGAAATTTGAAATCTTGAATTACTAGTGTGAAGAGATAGGTTCTTTTACTTCTTTCTTTTTTACTATTTATTCATATTGTCTTGTTCATCATATCATGGTTTATAACTTCACATCTAGATATTGTCTTGTATAATATTTAGGTATTTTCAATAATTAACTATATATATTCATATGTAGTTGTGTATAATATAATTAAATATATTAAAATTTTCAAAAACGATTAATCCCCGATTAATCTCTGATTAATTAAATTAATCATTATTCAGTGTTGGACAGCACGAGTAATGAAACCGATTTTTAGAATACTGCTCATCTTTGACACACCTCACAGTACATAAGTCTCTAGTCTTTCTCTCCCTTATTCGAGCAATTCTATTTTTTTTTCAACCTCTTTGGTGTCCAACTTCTCACACTTCTTTGTACACTTTAGTTATTGCATTCTGAACAGCTTTCTTAGCCTCCTCTTGGCTAGTTTATACCTCTCAAAACTTACTTCATCATAATTTTTCTTCAAATCTCTATAAGAATCTCGTTTAATCTTAATGGAACTTTTTACCTCTTCATTCCACCACGATGTGTCCTTACATGGTGGAGCACTACCCCGTGACTCAGTAAGTACATCTTTAGCTACTCTTATAATGCAGCTAGCAATTTTGTTTCATGTTGTATTGGGATCATCTTGAGCTTTCCAATCTGCTTCATGTACTATTCGATCTACAAAAACTCCTTGGTTACCTTCTTTTAGCCGTCACTTCTTAATCTTATGATCTAACTTACGTTTAATCTTTCTAAATCTCCTTCTAACCCGAACATCTAAATTAAAGTGTCTATGTTGGGTTACTACACTCTCACCCGGTACTATCTTATAATCCATACAACAATCTCTGTCTACTTTCTAATTAAAAAGAAATTTATTTGGCTCACACTTGATCCACTTCTAAAAGTGATCAAATGAGACTCTCTCTCTTCCTAAATCAAGTATTCGCTAAGATCAAATCACATGACAAAGCAAAATCTAGAATCGAGTTACCTGATTCATTTCTTTCCCAAAACTAAATCCTCCATGTACACTATCAAACCCATAACGACTAGTTCCTACATGTTCATTGAGGTCACCAGCTATGAAAAGATTTTCTCTAATGGGTATGTTTTGCACAATCTCATCTAAATCCTTCAAAATTGACGCTTACTTGACTCATCAAGTCCTACTTGTAGTGCATAGACACTAATAACATTAAAAATCTTCCTGCCTAAAATAAGTTTAACTAGTAAATTCTATCACCCTTTCTCCTAACCTTCAATACATCCTCAAGCAATTGTTTATCTATGATCACACCCACCCCATTACGATTTTTATCTCTACCAGTATACCAAAGTTTATAACCCCAAGGCTCTATAATTCTACCTTTTTCACCTACCCATTTAGTTTCCTGCACACACAAAATACTAACATTCCGTCTAATCAGAACATCAACTAACTCTGCTAATCTACCTGTAAGAGAATCTATGTTCCATGATGTTAACCTTATTTTATATTCATGAGCTAACTTCTTTACCCTCACCCGCTCATAAAAGTGTGGGAACAAGAAGTTAGTAATTTCAGCGATAATGACAAAACAACACGAGATGTTTCAAATTATATTTTCTAAATCCTTACTTCCAACATCCAAACATGTAATTTTAAATGTGTTTCTGTGAAGTCTCTTGTTTTGAAAAAACAAGTTCGACGAAAGAAGTCTACAAAATAGAAAAGAAGACATCAAGAAGAACCAAATTTGGAATTTGTTTAATTCTTCAAAAGAAAAAGAAGCTACCGATTCAAAGTGCAGTTAAAAATAGTCAATGTGAGTGGATTCTACCATTGTATGAAGTGAAGATTCAGTTACAAATAAAAAGAAGACAAAGTTCTTACAAAGAAAAATTCAGTTTGAGAAACAGCAACCAAAGGATCAACAACAAACAAAAATAAGAGCTCAACTGCTATGGAAAATCAAAAGCATCAAGTATTCATGAAGGATTTAAATTAAGATAGGCTGTTAGAAATCATAACTCAAAACCTCATGAAAAAAGAAAAGTCAAAATTTGAGTTGGTCTAGAATTTTTGGCGTTTCTAAAATTTAGTTTTAGAGTCATAATTGTTTGTATTAGGATTAGTTTAGGAGTTTCTTATATTCTTTTATAAAGCAAGTAATAGATTAGGAATAGAAATTTGATTTTGAGTTGGATTTGTGTTGTTTTTGCCTATAAAAGAAGAGGCATGGTCAAAGTAAAGAAGAAAAATAAAGATGAGAGTGGAAGAAAAGAGAGAACTTGTAGTTGAGAAAACTTTGAATAAAAACGTTTTATTTTTGGGTTCTTGGAATAAAATAAAATTTTGTGTTCTTCAAAAATCAACACTCCTCTCACTGGTCCGACGGCCTCACCTGCTCCTTAAGCAGTTATTGCTCGTAATAAAAATATGTTGAGCAAAAAATTGGAATTGAACAAACAATTTGGAACACATTTCATGTCATTGTGTATATCTTCTTGTTGATATTTCATTGTTATACCACTGCACCTGTTTCGTCGTTGGTGTTCAGAATTCGCACAATGATTTTGTTGATTGATTTTTATGACTTAAATTTAATGGATACTTGTGCAAGGAAAAACAGGAACTTGAATATACTTTTTGGGGCTTTATTTGACTATCATCAAAAATTAATAGTGAATTTCTTGAAGAAGCCATACTATTTTCTGAACAAAAGATGATGGTTCAGGAAAGCCATTTGTATGAGCAATGGAGATCAGACGTACAAAGAAGTTGAAGCAAAGTTTCTCAGGTGCGAATTGATGTGATCAGATGTTCAAATCATCATCTTCGGCCAGCTGATTCTTCAGCAGCGGCATCGATTGTCATAATCAGTGCCATCTTTATCTTCATCTTGTTGAGGCCACCAAGCCCTTGAAGGCTTCTCGCCATGGACAGAATTCGGCGTTGCGATGGCGTGTTGAGTCTAGCAGGATATCAAACCACCAATAAAGGCGACACCTTTGGCCAAAGAAACTCCAATGCAAAGGCACAAACAATGAAGAAATCAGAGAAGACAAGATCTAACGAAGTTCGACAATTTGCCTATGTCCTCGGGGCAGAAGAGAGAAGATCTAATTCAATTAACCAAAATTACAAGGAGATACAACTTTTTTGCTTACTTTGTCAACTGGGGTTACCAAACCCTCTATTTATAGTCAGTGGGAAAGAGAGTCAAACAAAAATCAACCGAATTCGGTTCACAACAGAAACCGACCTGAACTCCAATTCGTCTAGCACTCAGAAGACGTCCAGGACTCCGAAGACCCGTACCAACTAAGTCTCCAGACTTCTCCGAGACTGTGTTGCTATCACTCCAAATCCACTCTCAATCTCCAAATTCCACTCTCAATCTCAGGTCGATCCGCGTAATAACTCCGCGTAGGGCGGTGAAACTCCGTCAAGGCGGCAATTAAAATCACCAATTTTGATCTTCTCTCTACATGAAAAACAGAGGCAAAGTAGCAGACGCCATGAGAATGAGAATGTGGTTCTGTTAAGAGACGAGGAGGGAAGCAGTGGCAAGCTTTGAGGGGGCTTCTGTTTTGTGTTTCTTTGTGTTTGAGTTTGTGGTGGTGGAAGGGGGGGCGCAATATGAAGCAATATGAACTTGAATGAACACCATCATGCCACCTATTGAACCTGAATTAGCACTAGAATTTTATAGGAAAAATGGAAGGTATCCAAATCTAAGCCTCATGTCAATATGAACGTTCCAACTTTGTGTACTTACTAACGGTAAATTGCAATTCAACCGATGCAGAATTATTCAGAGAATTTAAGTGTCCAGAGTATCGACTTCTACATGCTTCCTTGGAAAATATTATACCAAAATATCAAATTACCTGTCTCAGTATTCAAGCATAACTTTTGATCACAATACATTTTTTCCCCAAGGAGATCCAAAGAAGGGTTCAAACTGATTTACTATACTACAGTACTACACCAGATTAACCAATACTAACCAAATCAAACGACATGGTGCAAAATGTAGCATCCTTTTGTGCCACATTTGACTGAAAGAAACAGTGGCAGGACAACATTTTTTTTTTTAATTTGCAGAAAGGATAGCTGCAAGCAGATTAACATAACTTCCAATAGTTAAATTGCAACAAATTATAGCTGCATTGAAAATGGGTAATATGGTAGAAAAAGGAACATACGGTTGACACGAGGTGACCTGACCATGGTGGCTTGATGTGCTGCCAGAACCTCAGGAAGCTGCAGAAATAGCAACGTAGAAATGTAGTGAGTCAATATTTCTTAAATATTTAGTTGCAAACGAGAAGGTGAGATGATTCCTGGTTGTGTCCAACCAATGCCGCCATCAGGAAAGGCACTCGCTGTCTGAACAGGGGCAGCTGGATGAGAAGAAACTGGGAGGGAAGGCTGTTGAACAAAATCAATGGCACCCTTTTATAACAGAGAGCATATGAAACTAAATTAACGACAAACACATGATGATGAACTTATCAAAAGGAAGAAATCAGTTTGTATTTGCAAGAAATGGTAAAAATGGAGAAGGTTTTATGGTGACTTGCAGCTGTTTGATAATAAACCACCTGAGAAGTGAAGAATGCAAACCAAATGGAGATTGTGTCTGCCAGTTGATGGGTTGGAGGACTCAGAAAGACCAGCTCGACTGTTATCACAAGTCAGGGAAGAACCAGATACTGTTGTACTTGATGCAACTGTTGAAGAACCAGGAATTAAGCTCAAATAACTGAAAGCAGGAGCGGTTAATGCACCAAAAGATGAAGAAGAACTCGAGCCAAGTGCAGGGGCGATTTTCACACCAGATGTTTGAATGTTACCGGTGGCAAATGAAGAACTAAATGTTGAATTTGATCCAAGCACAGAAGAATCAAAAGTCGAGGGTGAAGTAAAAGCAGGTGCAGTATATCCACTGAAAGGTGAAAACCCCATCAAGCCAAATGAAAATGGTGTCTGTTTAGTGGATGTAGCGGATGGCTGCAGAACCCCAGATGGTTGAATGTTACCAAGAGTTGGAGAAGAACCAAGTGCTAAACCCGATCCAACCATTGAAGAACCAAAAGACGGGGCCGAAGAATTGAAAGCAAGTGCGTTAGATCTACAAAGAAGTGGAGAAGAACATGGACCAGATGTAGATGGTTCATGTCCAATGGATGAAGTGGACTGAGATAAGCCAAATGATTGAGTGTCACCAATATTCTGGGAACTGAATACTGAACTTGAATCAACCGTCGAAGAACCAACCATTGGGGGTGAAGAACTGCAAGCAGGTCTTGTAGACCCATCAAAAGATGGAGAACACAAAATGGACGCAGTGGCACTGGAAACTGCAAGGCGTGGTGTGGAAGAACAGGTTAAGCTGAAAGAGTTCAAGGAGGATGCAGTGAGAATAGAGTTGAAACATGAAGATGGCGAACAAGCGACGCCTCTAGTAGAGGGTATAGAAAGCTTGGAAGATGCAGAACCAAATGTATTGACTTGTGAGGAAGCCACAGAACTAAGACCACTATCAGGCTGTCCAGCAGAATTCGGTCCACCTGGAGTGCAATATTATAAAGCAAAAAAAAAAGGGATGTAAGTGTTGAGAATACAGTAAGCACATAATATTTAGCAGGAAAAATGCAAAAGTTAATTAAAGATGCATGCTGCATGACTGAAACTGAAAAGAAACGGTGCAGAGCAATGTAACAATGGAGTCGAGGAAAGATTCATTGTCCTGATCATTACTTATTTTACACTTTTCTTCTATTATTAGAGATAACCAGAAAAATATTCAATGTGAGAACAGTGTGATAATCATTCTATGTAAGAAACAGCCAGTTACTCTGAGTAGGTTTCATAAAATTATGAATAAATTAATTAAGCAATAAAAATTTATGTTTAGTCAGAATATATATTTTTCTCGTCCTCTTTCTAGACCGCTGCTGGAAATCCATCATATATTTTTAACATTATTAATTCAGAACCCAAAGCATACTAACTACCCTCTGAATTCACCTCGAAGTACCTACATCATGGAATAGTTCAATGAATCCAACATTTCAACATGTTTAACTTCTTACTACACCACATAGCTAAATCTAGAGTTGCATACAATAAACAGCTAGTTAACTAAAAAAATTCATAAAGTGTTGCATGCATAAAAAGAAATTAATTTAGTATAGTGTCTAACTTAGAGAAACTAATTACTTGTATCATGCTTTTATTTTATTGTTTATAAATGGAATGTCGCATAGCCTAGCATGGAAAACACGATACATCCAATTGTTTTTGAGAGAAAGGGCATCAAAAGAATGATACATCCTGTTACAATAGTTGAGAAAGGGAAAATTGATATATCTATATTGATGAGGGCAATGCCCATGTATATAGAGAGAATACAATTACATAATCCTAATATAGTTCTAATACAGTATGTATTCTAATACAGTATGTATTCTAATCCTAATACTACTCTTAACACCCCCCCCTTCAAACTTATGGCGGGTCAAACAACATGAGTTTGCCCAAAAAGGCTCCAAATCTCCCTGTAGTATGTAACTTCATAAAGAAGTCTGCAATTTGCTCCTCTGAACGAATATATGTGAGTGATATAGTGCCTAAAGCGAAATGCTGATGTGTGAAGTAGCAGTCGATCTCAATGTGCTTCATTTTCACGAAAAACTGGATTGGTGGCAATCTTTATAGCACTCTGATTGTCACAAGTAAGAGGTATAGGATCTGTAAGAAAAACACCAAAGTCTGCTAAAAGTCTCCTCACATGAACAATCTCCCTGGTGGTGGTAGTCATAGCCCTGAACTCACCCTTGCAACTGAAACATGAAATAACATCATGCTTCTTGCTTCGTCACGAAATCAATGAATCACCAAGGAACAGATATAAACCAGTGGTGGAGCGGCGAGTATACGAGCAACCAGCCTAGTCAGCATCGGAATAAGCTCGAAGCTCTAATGAAGAGGTGGATGATATGAACAATGATCAAGTGATGGTGTTTTTGAAATATCTAAGAATCTGAAGAAGGGCACTATAGTGAGCAAAGTGTGGTGCAGAGTCGTACAGATACAAACTGGTTGACAATGCTGACTGCATGGACAATATTGTTGCCCAAAGGCCTTCCACTCTAGTTTTGATGATGATTAACTCATGTAGTTATGTTTACTAATAATCTTGTGTTGTTTAAGTTTCAGATCATTAACCAAAATATTAGTTGGTGATTAGCTTCAACAAGGAGTTTAGAAGCTTTTCATGATGATTCCAGGGCCAAAGCGTCAAGATCACACATTGCCCAGCCCATGGATGAAGTTTTGGAGCAAGTCTACTTGAAGATGAAGATCATCACAAAGACTTAGGTATCCTAATTTGGATAGTGTGTTTTAGATCCATCTGTAAAGCTTAGTATAGTTGATATGCTCAAGTGCACAACACACACGTTTCATGATTTGGATTTTAGTTTTCATGAATAGTTTGATCAAAACAAGTTCACTTTATTTCTATGTATATTAGATATGTTCTAGATATACATACATGCTCATATGACTTATACAAACTTAGTTTGACATACCTATTCATGTAGTTTTATGTTTTGGTATAAAACATATTTTTGTAATTAAAGACAAAAACTATGATATATTTGTTGAATGTATATTAGACCTATGTCCATATGCATCATGCTTAATAATGTTCAAATATCATGTTTTTGTATTTCTATAAGTTTTTAGGAAAATCAGATTTCCTTTTGAAAAATCAAGTTTGATAAAAAATACAAGTTTTGTTTTTGATAAATTGGCAAGACACAAAATGAATTGATATGTTGATATATTGTCTTGAAATTTTTATCACTTGTTTGAGTTTCAATATAAAATGATAAAACAATTTTTTATGGTATTTTAAAAGAGATAAAAGATTTTTTAGAAAATATTTTTCCCAAATTCTGTCTTTTTTGTGCTGACAGGCTGGTCGGTCGACCCGGACGGTCGACCGCACCAAGAGCCGGTCGACCCGTAGGGTCGACCGACGTGCACAGATGTGCACATCTGGGCAGACACAAAAACAGTCGACCGAGCCGGTCGACCGGGTCTGAGAGCTCTGCTCTCGGGTTGTTTGGGTCGACCGTGCCGGTCAACCGAGATGAGAGCTCTGCTCTCTGTTTGGTTGGGTCGACCGGGCCGGTCGACCGCAGTTGCCCAACGGTCATATTTCTGACCGTTGGCGGTCGACCGGTCGGTCGACCGGCAGCCTGTCAGGCTGCCAGCTCAGCCTAACGGCTAGTTTTCTGATGGGCCTATATAAACCCCATCTCTTTGGGGATTTTGGCCAAGTTTTTGAAGAGAAAAAAATTCTGGTTTTCTGAAGTGTTTAAAACAAGTTTTTCAAAAGTGTTTGGGGCTTTAATCTTTCAATCTTTATTGTTTTAGGTTTTTGGAAAAATCAAAGAAAAGAATATTTTGGGAGATTTGTCTTGGTTTTTCATTTTATATCTTTTGCAAGAATTTTCCCAAGTGTTTTTCTTTGTTGCTTGTTTTCCAAACACCTAGTTTTCCACACTTGAGCTATCATACTATCCTAATCTATTAGGATCTTGTTTTGTGGAAAAGAAAAGAGAAAAGAAAGAGAGAGTTTTGAGGTTGTTGTGTAACCTCTAAGTTGTACACCCTTATTCTTGTTGTATCCCTCTTCGGTAGAGGTGATCGGGTGATTGGTTTGTATATCTCAAGTGTGAGGTGATTGAGTTTGGTTGTAAACCCTCTTCGGTAGAGGTGTTGGTTGTGGTTGTTGTATTGGCTACGGGCCTTATCCCTCTTCGGTAGAGGTGGATTGTGGTTATATAGCCTCGGTGGCTTTTGTAAAGGTTGAGAGAGGAGTTTGGTACTCCTATAGTGGATTGGGAAATCCTACACGGTGGTGTAGGCGGGGATGTAGAGTGGGTACTCGAACCTCGAAACAAATCTTTGTGTTAGCGGTTGATCCAATTTCTCTCAACTCTATTCTCTTTACATTTGTGCAAAGCATCATACTTCATTCATATCATATTTGCTTGTGTTGAGCATAAATCATCTTGTCATATTTATTTGTTGTGTTGTGCCTTGCATAATCCATATTGCTATATCCTTGATTACTTGGCTTGATTGTGTGTGCAAATTGCTTGGATTGCTTGTGTGTGTGTACCTAACTTATACTCATCCAACAAGAGCTTCATATAGCGCCTCAACCCATTTCAAGGGGAATCAAGGGGAGTTAGTCCAGAGCCTCGCAAGGGGAATTCGGCTACACTTGTTGTATTGTATTAGTTTGTGCATAATTTGCATTAGCTTCCGCATTTAGCGCACTTAGTTTTGCATTTAGTTTTAGATTAGCACTAACACCTATTCACCCCCCCCCCTCTAGGTGTTTTTTCAATTGGTATCAGAGCTAGTGCTCCTGATACTTAGGCTTAACATCGTAGGAGTGAGATCCCTTTGCTTGCTAATCTATTGTTTGCATTTGCTTGTTTGCACACATTTAGTTTACCATGGCCTTCATGACCCCACCTATGTATGACCCTTCCAACATTCATGTTTGGAAGATTAGGATGACCGTTTATTTACAAACCCTAGGTCATAAAGTTTATCTTGCTATTACCAAGGAATCCTTCCTTAGTGATCGCAATCATATAGGGGCCAATGCACAAGCCCTAGAGGCCATTAGAAGCACATTACCTAAAGATTATCTTATGTGTGTTTCTAACATTGATTCCGCCTTTGCAATGTGGAACAAATTGACAACAACAACCACCACCTCGGAGCTTCAAGTGCAAATTCAAGAAGAGGAATCTAGTGGAGAATCCGATTCACAATGCTTCATGGTCCAAGGGAATGACTCCCTTGAGATACATTCGGAACCCCACTTAGATAGTGATGATTGCTCTAGTTCTTCATGTGATAATTTTGATGCCCATGCTCTAAATGAAGAACTTTCTATTGTTTGTGAAAAATTAATGAAAATTATAAGATTTTGAAAAAGAAAAGTCTAGAAATTGAAAAAGAAAATAAGAGTTTGCATTCTAGACTTGATTGTGTTTTGCAAGAGAAGGTTGAGGTCTATAATGAAAGGGATTCATTGAGATCTCAATTGGAACTTGCACTAAAAGAAAATGAATTTTTAAAAACTAAAAATGATTGCCATGCTATTTTGAAGAAAAATGAAATTTATCTTCTAAAGTTGATTTTGTTGTAAAAGAAAATAATTCTTTGAAAATAAAAATTAATTCTATTTCAAAGGATTTAGAAATTTGTTTAAGAAAAATGAAGTTTTGCAAAATAAAAATTGATGCACATATTTGCCATGCTAGTGTAGCTTCATCTAGTCTACCTAATGCATGTACCTCTTCTTCTAGGATTAATGATGATATTTGTATGTTAAAGAAGAGAGTAGATTGTTTGGGCTCCACTATGAGCCAATGTGCCATGAACCACACTCGCTTGGAAACCTTGGTTCGTAAGAAACAAGTTCCAACTTTTATGCATGCACACCCTCCACGGCATACACATGCTCTACACGGACACCATCAACACATGTATGCTCATGTGTACACATGTACACATTGTGACCGAAAAGGCCATCTTGCTAAATTTTGCTATGATCGTTTACATGTTGAGAATTTAGCAAAGAAGTTTGTTTGGGTTAGAGAAGGTACTAACCCCCATGGATCCAAGAAGATATGGGTACCAAAGACCACCCCTCCTATTATTTTTGATGTAGGTGTGGGCTCTCACATGACGTGAGAGTGATGACACCTTGGAGTGGATGCGTTCCGGACTTAAAGGAGATCAATTGGATGCATCACTTTCAAGGGAAAGTTGGTGGAGAGGACCACTTTTGTTTTGGAGAAATAGAGCGGTGCCCTCATTGGTTTTGGTATCGAATCTCTAACTCCTTATGTTTACATGATTTCCATGTTTATCTTTCATAGTATGATTTGATGTTTAGTGATCATCTTGAATATGTCATGTTGATTAGATTAGTGTTATACTTATTAGTTGGTGGAAACATCATGTTTTATATGGACTTATATTTTTGTGATTTCACCTTAGTTAAACTAATTTGTATGACCTAGATCTAATGCACATGCATGTACATATTGATCATATATGATTTGCATTTCATATCTTTGATGTTTATAGCATGTTTAATTATTTGTTGATTATTATGATAATGCCATGTCATTAGATCCTTGACATGCATGTATAGCATTTTGAGACACCCATGTTTATATGGACCCATACTTTGTGATCTCACCGATTGTTTTAGCTATCATGTTCATCATAGGTTTAATGACATGTGGATTTGCATAATAATCATGTTTAAGTTTATCATGTTTTATTTTTATCATGATGGTTTTTATATTGTGTTTTGATGCTTCATGTTAAGATTACTTGTTTAGATGTTAGTTTTCATTAAAACTAGGATTTATACTTGTACATATAGTGGGCCACAAATAAATTTATATATGTTTAGGCTTGATTGCTTATTTGAACCCATTAGATGTGCTAGTATAGTCTAGTTTGATGATTCATACATTTTAAACTTGTATTCCCATTTTGGATTTGTTTTATGAGTTTTTCACTTCATGTATATGGTTGTATTGCTAAACTTTAAGATATACATGTATACCCCTTGAGTCATTGCCTTTCATGCAAATCTATATATATAGACTCAATTGTGTTTAGGGATATGTATGTACACTTATTGCGTTGATAATTCATACATATACCATGAAATGAAATGTGTTTTGGTGAAGATTTAGATTTTCTTGATTTTGTGTTTAATTGTTTAACTTCATGTATATGTTTATCTTGTCCAAACTATTAGATATACATGATTATCCTTTTGAGCCACGTGCCTTAATGCATATATCTTGTGGACTCGTTGTATTTCGGATATGTATGTATACTTTAGTTTGTATTAGACATACATATGCCATGAAAGTTAAACAAGTTTTGATGATTTTCGTGTTTTCATGATTAAGGAATAATTGAGCTTAATGAAAAATTTTCATGATTATGATATTCACACTTTATATGTACACTCACTTTTATTGCTTGCTCATGTTTTATTTCATGAGTTATATTTATGCTTAATTGACTTGAGTGTTTGATATCATGTGGATTTCATGCTTCATGAAAAACAATTTCGTTTTATTCCTTACTTGAAGGATTTCGTACTAGTTTAAAAGTTTTTTCATTTAACTAGTTACGGTATTCTTCATTTTGGTAGAGTTTTTCAAACAAAACTACATTTTCAAATTTATCTTTGAAAACCCCTACCATCAATGGGAGGTTGGAAGGGAGATCATGTTCATGTATGCTTTACTATGAAAATCATTTTAAAAACTTGAACCTTGATTGGGTGGTAGATTATATGAGTTATACCATGCTCTATTGTTATGTCAATTGGTATCATTGAACTCTTTCAATTGGTATCATTTTGATCTTTGTGTATACTCATGTGTTATTGTGTATGTATATTTTCAATTGGTATCATCTATTGGTGATTGGTACTCATTCTATTTCATACACATATACTTGTTTTATTTGTGCTTAAGATATACATTTTTCACAAAATCTTGTTTATGCTAGTGCTTGAGCTTCATTTTGTTTCAATTGATTACTTTTAAAATGGGATCAAGCTCATGCATCTTTTTGGTTGGTATTTCATAAAGGGGGAGAAAATTTAATTTTGTCTTTCAATTGGTGATTCTTCAATTGGTATTTGTTCCCACTCCCTTACTTATGATTGAAAATTTCATATTGGTATCATATGTTTAAATATGAAAATTATTTACAATTGGTATCAAAATCTTTGTTTAGACATTCAAAATTTATTATGTTTCAATTGATATCAAGATGTTTCATGTGTTTTTACTTAAAATTGGTATCTAAAATTGTTTTTTAAAAAAAAATACAAAAGTTTTGATTTGTATTGACTATATGCATATAGATTCATGTTGAGTGTATTGTGTATTGAAGAGCTTAACATCTCTTCTTTATGTGGTACACGTGTGTAGGGGGAGCTTCACATCTCCTCTTATTCATTACATAGTGTGTGTTATGTGAATTAGGGCTTAACATCCCTCCTCATGTAATGCATATATGTAGGGAAGCTATCTTAGCGTCTTCCTCTTCATGAATGTATATAGCATATAACATCTATTGATCCTTCTTTATTTTCTATTGATATCAAGATGCTTCATTGACATATTTATCTATTGATATCATGTTGTTTATAGTCACCCCTTCTTGATCTTTTTGTTTGACAAAAGGGGGAGAAAAATTTGTGTGATTTGATTTTACTTTGTTTACCCCTTTGTTGATGATTGACAAAAAGGGGGAGAATTATTTGAGAGTTTAACATGTTTTTATATATGCATATATACTTCTGTTTTTGCATATATTAAGTTTTATTGGTAAGTGTTAAGTTTTCATGGTATCTAGAGCATCTAGTGTTTTTGTTTTTAATGCTTTATTAATTTAATTGGTAACTAGAGCTTCTAGAACAAGTTGTTTGTGTTTATGCATATTGATGCATACATGTTTATGTACATTCATTGCATATATTTTATTTATTTGTTTATGCATGAGTTAAGGGGGAGCTTCTTTGAAGCTTAACTTTAATCCATGCATATATAACTCCATGAGTTTTGTCATCATCAAAAAGGGGGAGATTGTTGGCCCAAAGGCCTTCCACTCTAGTTTTGATGATGATTAACTCATGTAGTTATGTTTACTAATAATCTTGTGTTGTTAAGTTTCAGATCATTAACCAAGATATTAGTTGGTGATTAGCTTCAACAAGGAGTTTAGAAGCTTTTCTTGATGATTCCAGGGCCAAAGCGTCAAGATCACACATTGCCTAGCCCATGGATGAAGTTTTGGAGCAAGTCTACTTGAAGATGAAGATCATCACAAAGACTTAGGTATCCTAGTTTGGATAGTGTGTTTTAGATCCATTTGTAAAGCTTAGTATAGTTGATATGCTCAAGTGCACAACACACACGTTTCATGATTTGGATTTTAGTTTTCATGAATAGTTTGATCAAAACAAGTTCACTTTATTTCTATGTATATTAGATATGTTCTAGATATACATACATGCTCATATGACTTATACAAACTTAGTTTGACATACCTATTCATGTAGTTTTATGTTTTGGTATAAAACATATTTTTGTAATTAAAGACAAAAACTATGATATATTTGTTGAATGTATATTAGACCTATGTCCATATGCATCATGCTTAATAATGTTCAAATATCATGTTTTTGTATTTCTATAAGTTTTTAGGAAAATCAGATTTCCTTTTGAAAAATCAAGTTTGATAAAAATACAAGTTTTGTTTTTGATAAAATTGGCAAGACACAAAATGAATTGATATGTTGATATATTGTCTTGAAATTTTTATCACTTGTTTGAGTTTCAATATAAAATGATAAAACAATTTTTTATGGTATTTTAAAAGAGATAAAAGATTTTTTAGAAAATATTTTTCCCAAATTTTCTGTCTTTTTTGTGCTGACAGGCTGGTCGGTCGACCCGGACGGTCGACCGCACCAAGAGCGGGTCGACCCGTAGGGTCGACCGACGTGCACAGATGTGCACGTCTGGGTAGACACAAAAACGGTCGACCGAGCCGGTCGACCGGGTCTGAGAGCTCTGCTCTCGGGTTGTTTGGGTCGACCGTGCCGGTCGACCGAGATGAGAGCTCTGCTCTCTGTTTGGTTGGGTCGACCGGGCCGGTCGACCGCAGTTGCCCAACGGTCATATTTCTAACCGTTGGCGGTCGACCGGGTCGGTCGACCGGCAGCCTGTCAAGCTGCCAGCTCAGCCTAACGGCTAGTTTTCTGATGGGCCTATATAAACCCCATCTCTTTGGGGATTTTGGCCAAGTTTTGAAGAGAAAAAAATTCTGGTTTTCTGAAGTGTTAAAACAAGTTTTTCAAAAGTGTTTGGGGCTTTAATCTTTCAATCTTCATTGTTTTAGGTTTTTGGAAAAATCAAAGAAAAGAATATTTTGGGAGATTTGTCTTGGTTTTTCATTTTATATCTTTTGTAAGAATTTTCCCAAGTGTTTTCTTTATTGCTTGTTTTCCAAACACCTAGTTTTTCACACTTGAGCTATCATACTATCCTAATCTATTAGGATCTTGTTTTGTGGAAAAGAAAAGAGAAAAAGAAAGAGAGAGTTTTGAGGTTGTTGTTGTAACCTCTAAGTTGTACACCCTTATTCTTGTTGTATCCCTCTTCGGTAGAGGTGATCGGGTGATTGGTTTGTATCCCTCAAGTGTGAGGTGATTGAGTTTGGTTGTAAACCCTCTTCGGTAGAGGTGTTGGTTGTGGTTGTTGTATTGGCTACGGGCCTTATCCCTCTTCGATAGAGGTGGATTGTGGTTGTATAGCCTCGGTGGCTTTTGTAAAGGTTGAGAGAGGAGTTTGGTACTTCTATAGTGGAATGGGAAATCCTACACGGTGATGTAGGCGGGGATGTAGAGTTGGGTACTCGAACCTCGAAACAAATCTTTGTGTTAGCGGTTGATCCAATTTCTCTCAACTCTATTCTCTTTACATTTGTGCAAAGCATCATACTTCATTAATATCATATTTGCTTGTGTTGAGCATAAATCATCTTGTCATATTTATTTGCTTGTGTTGTGCCTTGCATAATCCATATTGCTATATCCTTGATTGCTTGGCTTGATTGTGTGTGCACATTGCTTGGATTGCTTGTGTGTGTGTGCCTAACTTATACTCATCCAACAAGAGCTTCACATAGCGCCTCAACCCATTTCAAGGGGAATCAATGGGAGTTAGTCCAAAGCCTCGCAAGGGGAATTCGGCTACACTTGTTGTATTGTATTAGTTTGTGCATAATTTGCATTAGCTTCCGCATTTAGCGCACTTAGTTTTGCATTTAGTTTTAGATTAGCACTAACACCTATTCACCCCCCCTCTAGGTGTTTTTTCAAATATCTGGTCTCGTCAAATATAGATATACTTGTTTACCAACTAGCTGATGATACCTAATAAGGCCTGTAAGTGGTGTACCATCTGAAAGAAGGAGCTTCGAATGAAACTCTAGTGGAGTATTTGCTATCTTTGTGTCTGTAAGTGCAGCAGCATCAATGATATCATATGTGTATTTCTGCTGTGAAATAAGAATCTCCCGCTCAGCCTGAGCTATCTCCAACCATAGAAAGTACCTTAGATGACAAAGGTCCTTCATATGAAACTGACGATGAAGGTGTCTCTGAGTATCAGTAATACCTGCAGTGTAATCACCTGTAATTATCATATCATCAACGTACAACAATAGAAGAACACACGCCCCACGGCGAGGTCCCCACAAACAGAGAGTGATCCTAAAAATTCTCTTGGAAACCATCCTATGGGTGATCATGAAGGTTGTCCTGAGAATCAGCCATTATGCTTTGCTAAAAACCAAACGATATAAAGGCCCGCCGAAAATGCTCATACCAAGCTCGTAGAGCCTGTTTGAGACCGTATATAGCACGATGAAGATGACAAACATAACCTGGAGGTGTAGTAAACCTGAGGGTGGCTGCATATATGCATCCTAAGTCAATGAGCCGTGAAGAAAGGCATTCTTCACATCCATTGATATAGTGGCCAATGACGAACTGCAGCTACTGTCAGTAAAGTACGAACTGTGGTCATCTGAGCAACAGGTGCAAAAGTCTCATCGTAGTCAATCTCATGCTCCTGAGTAAATCCTCTAGCAACTAGGCGAGCCTTGTGCCGCTCAATGGAACAATCAAGTCGATATTTGATCTTGAAGATCCATTTGCAACTCACAGGTTTAACACCCACCGGATAAGGAACAATATCCCAAGTACAAATCTACTGAAAAATGCCCAAAATTCCTCTGCCATGGCCTCTCTCCACTTGAAGTGTGGAACCGCCTCCCGATAAGAACTGGGCTCACTAGTAGTGTGTATGGTAGCAAAAAGGCCTGGAACTGTGGTGAAAAGGATATGGTACTAGCAAAACCAAACTGCTTAAGAGGACCAATACAACCAGAGGTAAGACGGGTAGATAGCTTATGGGTGCGCTCTAAGCGACAGAGAGGTGGTGGTGGAGAAGTAGGGGTGAGGATGTCAGAGGAGATGGTGGAGTTGGAGGTGATGGTGGGGTCGTAGTAACTGGGAGATCCTCGTGGTCTAGAGTTATAATCAGTATAATAGCAACGGAGATTGTATCAGAGTGATCATTTGGAGGAATAGACACCATAAGAGCTGATCAATATGAACTCTAGAAGACTCAACTGATGGTGTATCAGGTGGTGATAAAAAATATACATCCTGAGATAAAGTTGAAAAATAAGGAGAGTCATCAACGAAGGAGACATGACGGGATATAAGAGGACAACGTGCCAAGAGATCATCACAGCGATAACCCTTATGCTCAGAACTAATGTTGAGTAAGACACACTTAGCTGATCGGGCAGATGGCTTAGTGCACTCATTCAGAGGAAGGAGGACATAGCAGGTACACCCAAATGTGCGAACCATATTATAGTCAGGAGAAGAGGAATAGATACACTCATGGGGTGTCTTACCAGCCAAGACAGACGATAAGGTGATGTTAATAAGGTTAACAGCGGTGAGAACAGCCTCTGCCTACAAAATATGAGGAACAGAAGAGGATATCAGCATAGCACGAGCAGTCTCAGGTATGTGACGATGCTTGCGTTCGGCTACCCCATTCTGTTCATGAGTGTATGGGCATGACTACTGGAAAAGAGTACCATGAGACTGAAGGATAGATCTTATGGTAATGGAGATATACTCACGAGCACAATTAGCGCGATTGTCTTAATTTCACATTAAATTGAATCATTGCAGTAAAAGTTTGGTAAGTAGTAGGAATCTCAGATCGCTGGCGCATAAGATATACCCAAGTAAACCTCGTGAAATTATCAACAAAGCTAACATAATATTTATATTCAGATCTAGATGGAATTGAAGCTGGGCCCTAGATGTCAGAATGAACTAACTGAAAAGTACTAGTGGTTGAGACAAACTATTATGAAAAGGTAGAGCTAAGTGTTTTGCCAACTTATAGCCCGTACATAAAGATAAAGGAGAAAAAGAAACATGTCCAAAAGCTCCACTATGAAATAGCTCTTAGACGTGACTCAGAGATATGACCTAGGCGTCGATACCATAGATCAGCAGCAGACGGAACTACAACAGCGAGATTATGACTTGAATTACTGCTGACAGGGACATGAAGAAAATCAAGATAGTGTTCGCCCAAAGGCCATTTGCCCTAATTTTGATGATAACAAAACATATGTAGTTATGTTTTTAATAATTTTATTTAAATAAGTTTCAGATTAACACCATGTTACATCATGACTTCACCATAAGACTCACACCTTTTGAACCCATGAAAGATGTCGATCCCAGAGCCTAAGCACATAGAAGAGCTCATGGATCAAGTTTGAAAGTGAAGACTATACAAGATTTGTATTTTTACTTTTGCATTTTAGATAGGATTTATAGTTATTTGTTAAAACCAAGATGATATGGGTGATAGCTCTTAAGATTGTCACACACACACACACACACACACACACACACACACACACACTTCATTCCTATCTTCATGTGTTTTTGAAAAGAGTTCAAAACAATTTTCTTTTCATTTTCAGAATCTCCATCGGCGACATCATAAAAATCTCCCTCACTTAAAGATTTCATAAGCTGCTCTTTCTTGGATTTTATGGCTGCTCTTTCTTTACTACTTGCGGAAAGATATTGTTTCAATATTTGAGACACTTTTTTAATACTCGCAAGCATCCTTCCACCTGACCGGATACATGTGCTATGTGTTGCGTCAATCTAGTCATACCACCATGTACTTGTTTCTCACAATAATTACACTTTAGAGGCTTTTTACTTCCACCAACAAGGGTACCATGTTCCCAATATCGCGCTTATTTGGAGCCATATTGAAATATAAAATATTATATGTTAAGTTAATTAAAATTAAAAGATTAACATTAAAAGATTAAATTTACACTAAATGTACAATAAATTAAAAGATTTCTAATGAATTAACATTAAAAGATCAAATTAACTTGATTAAATTAGCTAGATTAAATTTAGACTAATATTAGCTATATGTTAAATAACTAAATTATTATTAGCTATATATAAATTAAAGTAACAAGATTAAATTAACTAGATTAAATTTAGACTAATATTAACTAGATTAAATTAACATTGAGAAAGATTGGGAGATGGGGAGGGGGAGAGACAGATAGCTGGAGAGATAGAAGGGGAAAGAGAGAGAAACAGAGGTAGGGAGAGAGAAAGAGACGGAGAGAGGGTGAGAGATGACGAGGAAGAGAGACACAAAGCGGGTGAGAGAGGGAAAGGGAGAGAGAAATAGAGGGAGGGAGAAAAAAAGAGGCAGAGAGAGACTAGGAGATAGAGAGGGAGAGAGACAGAGAGCGGGTGAGAGAGGGAGGGGAAGAAAGAAACAGAGGGAAGAAGAAAGAAAGAGACAGAGAAAATAGGAGATTGAGAGGGAGAGAGACAGAGAGATGGTTAGAGGGGGGAAAGAGAAAAGGAGGGGGAGAGAAAAAGAGACAGAGAGAGATGGACGACTGGGAGATGGAGAGAGGAGTGGTGGTGGAGGTCACCTGGGGAGGAGCGAGTTGCGGCGGCTCGTCATGATCGGGCTCTAGATTTGGAGCAGGCGAGAGGTAAGTTTGGTTTTTTTTTTTCTTTTCCATTTTTTCCTTTATACGCGAAGATCACGGGCGAACAGAGGATGATCCCGACTCGACCAGAAATTAGATTTGACTCGGCCGAGTCAGGCCGATTCGGGGTCGAGTCAGTCTCCTCTGGGTTGAATCGAGTAACGCGAGACTCGAAATCATATCAGAGCTCGCCGAGTAGAGTCGAGTCTTCGAACTGTGCTTAAAACTGGATTGTGAGCTCGTCTATGGCAAGTAGTGTTTTCCATTGATTTGTAAAGGAGAAAACTTACAAAAAAGAAGTTGAGGAGCTAAATTACAAGTAATACAGAAGATTACAAGTAGATCTCCTCAAAGATTCTGGAGAAGTGCGCCGATAGGAGTCTGGTCAGCACGCGACCACTTTATCCCTTCGACGATGCGAGCGATGAGATTCCCTTCTCGCCTGGTTCGAGGAATCGGAGAACAGAAGGTTGGTAGAACCCTCTCGTTACTTCTCAAAATCGCCTTCACTTAGGAATTCCTTCTCGCCTGGTTCCGGAGATTCCTTGAGAAGAAGGGAGGTATTAGGGTATCAGCACCCTGATTAGAGAAGCAGCTCTCTAAAAGTCTCTGAATTCAAGAGAATAGATCTCTATTTGTACGCGCGGTGCGTCCTCTCGAGAAGTCGTGAAGAAGTTCTTGCGTGTGTGGAGCTCTCTTCTTCTGAAGTCCTTTCGCGTTGTTCTCTCTCCTTGTGCCCCTGGTGGGCTATTTATAGGGAGAGCAAGGGTATAATCGTCCCTTGAAAATATAGAAACAGATTGAATCAAATCTGTTTAAATCTGAAAAGTAGCCTTACTGCGAGGCTAGGATCGGCTTCTGCGAAGCTAGAAGTGGCAGGTCGGTTGATCCTCTTGATCTGTTTTGATCCTTTCCATATCGTTGGAGGATTTCCCCTGATCCTCTTACTCGTTTTAGAAGAGTCAAGAGATTACAGCAATCAACTGCCAAATTTGATCCCAGATCTGATCTTGATTAGATTTGGTCTTGATTTGATCAGATTTGATCTCATCCTGAGATTTAAATGGTCAATAGGTTGACCATAGCAGACCTGCAGCGGTGCTGCCCGCATTGAGCTCACAGCGGAGCTGGATGGCGCATGTGACGAAGTCGGAGGATAGCCCTTCGGCGGAGCTAGATATCGTCTATGGCGAAGTTAGAAGACAGCTCTTCAGCGGAGCTAGATGTCGTCTGTGGTGAAGTTACCGAACATCCTTCTGCGCGGTTGCGTGTGGCTTCAAGCGAAGTTAACTCTCTGTGGACTTAGTTGAGCCCTTCCGGCGAAGTTATGAGTTAGCTTCCTGACGGAGCTGTGAATGGCTTCAAGGCGAAGTTAGGTGATCTTAGCCTCTCAAGCGAGGCTATCCCTTTGGGCTCATAGTATGTTAAGTGCTAGCATCTTAGACCTGCTGAGGTCTGTTTAGAGGCAATCCGGGCTTATTGTTTGCTTCACTGGATCAGTAGAGTCCAAGTTGCTTCCTTGTCCCTCGGAGATGGGTGGAAACTGGTCGTCGGCTTATCTGTTACTTGTCTTTTGTAAATGTCAACAAGTACAGAACTGGTCGTCAATTTGTCTGTCACTTGTCTTTTGTAAATGTCAACAAGTTAGACATTGTTCAGACCAATCAGCATATCTTTCACTTGTCTTTTGTAAATGTCAACAAGTTTAGACATTGTTCGGACCAATAAGAATCTTGTCTTTTTAAGTGTCAACAAGTAGCAGGAGAGAAAAAGGCAAAATTAGCTAGATATTTCATGAAGTCTAAGATATAATTGAAGTCATCATATCTCGTACACTGTTGCTTATCATTGGCATCCTTCTCAAATATCAATTCAACATCTATAATATTTTTGATGAACCATAGAATCTCCTTTACAGTCTTCCAATGACCCCTACCGGGATCGTGCATGTACCTACTAACATGCTGATGGTTTGTAACAAATCGGGCCTTGTACGCACCATAGCATACATCAAGCTACTTATTGTACTGGTATACGATACGTGAGACATATACTCACGTTTTTCAATTGTTGTAAGAGACATAATAGCTCTAAGCTTGAAGTGAGGAGCCAAAGGTGTACTTATAAACTTTGTATCACCATTGATGTTGAATTTCTGAAGTACCTTTTGCAAATACCCATTTTGAGTCAAGCGAACTGTTTCTTCAACTTATCAATTGTTGATCTACTCTTGGAAGCAATGAGCATATCATCCACATATAGCAACATATAGATATACTCTCCGCCTGATAACTTGTTGACGGGACATACTTGCTTCTTGTATACTTCTTACCATGTATGAAGCTGTCGAATCGCTTGTAGCATTGTCTCGGCGATTGCTTCAGCCCATATAGTGACTTCTTCAGCATGCAAATCAGATTTTTTTTTCCTATAAGTCTGCAACTTTGAATCCCACTAGCTGACTCATAAAGATCTCCTCATCAAGATCATCATGGAGAAAGGCGATTTTCATATCGAGCTGATCAAGCTTCAAATTATACTGTGCCACCAATGCCAACAATATCCTAATAGAAGAGTGTTTTACAACGGGTGAGAATGCCTCGTTATAATCAATACCTTCTCTCTGTGCATAGCCTTTTGCTACCAACCGACCTTATAGTGAACAGTGGATCATCTTGAGATCTTGCTTCTTAGCATACACCCACTTGCAACCAATGGCCTTCTTTCCCTTGGGTAATTCTGACAATTCTCAAGGGTCATTTTATGAAGAGATTCATCTGCTCCAACATAGCTTCCTTCCACATCTCATACTCAAAACTGATTTCTGCTTCTCTATATGTAGATAAAATCGCATCTTCAATAACAGGAAGTGCATAAGTCACAATCATATTTGTAGTGCAGACTTTTGTGGGTTTCTTTTTCCTCATCTAGCTACAACAGAATCTTGGCCCTGACTCATAACATGTTCTTAATTTTCAGTGTCTTTAGCATCCTCATCGGCGACATGATTCTCATCCAGTGTCACCATCGATGGAATCTAGAACGATATTGAACTACTTAGAATATGTGAAGTAGTATCACTCTCAACCAGCTGTGATACCTCTGTGGTCTTCTTACTCTCCACCTATTGAGAGTAGGTAAACTTCATCATTGAAGCCTCATCGAATGTGACATCCTTGCTTAAAATAGTCTTCTTTTCTTTTAGGTCTCATATTCTGTAGCCTTTGACGCCTCTTTTAAACCAAAACACTCATTTCTTCACTCGTTAGGATCCAACTTGTCTTCCTAACGTGGTAGTAGGTCAGACATCCAAATATCCTAAGTGAGTCTTAGTCCAGAGCAGCTTCCCCAGACCAAACATCCATGAGAGTTTTACCTCCTATCATAGATGATGGCAACCTATTGATGAGATGGCATGCATACATCAACACCTCAGCCCAAAAGGATTTCGATAATCTAGAGTTTGATAACATGCATCGAACCTTCTCCAGCAAGGTCTGATTCATTCTCTCAGCCACCTCATTTTATTGTGGCGCTTCTCTAACTGTGAAGTGCCTCTCTATGCCCTCGTCATGACATAACTGTAGGAACGGATCACTAGTGTACTTGATAAGGACAGTATCTGCTCCATTTATGCTGCAGGTAGTGAATTAACCATCTGCACCAAACCATCATCCAACTTCTCAAAGCTAGCGAACCAATCTCGCTAGGGGCAAACATGCTAGGTAGCACTCGTATCCAATATCCACTCAAAAATATCCAAGTAGAAAACTGTAGGAATAGTGATAGTAAGCAAAACAACTAATGAGTCAGAATCTGAACCATCCACCTGTGAACTCTTCACATGTGCGATGTTTGCTTCCATCTTCAACTCCTTGTTCTTGAGCTTCGGACAATCAACTTCCAGTGTCCTTCCTCCTTGCAGAAAGCGCATTGGTTCTTCTTCCAATCAGACTTGAACTTCAATCTCTCATAATTATCTTTTCCCTTCCGATTGGAACTCCTTCCTCTTGCAGTCAACGCCTCTGTTGATGTGTTATTTGATAACTTCTTGTCTCTCAATCATGGTTCACTGGAGATTGTTTATCATTGATAAGGGTAAGAATGAAGGTCTCATAGTCATCATCTGGAAGAGAACTCAACAGAATCAATGCCTTATCGTCGTCCTTGATCACTTCATCCAAGTTGGCTAGATCTACAAGAAGCTTCATGTAGTTTGTTCATATTCTCGCCGATGAAAATTTCCTTCTTCAACTGGAAGTGATTAACTCTTAAAATGCAAGCGATTCTCGATACACTTCGTCAGATACTTGCCCTCTAGTATCTCCCAAATCTTTCTTGAGAAAATTTCTATCATCACATGATACTTCAGATCTTGTGTCAAGCAAGACCTGACGGCGTCACATGTTATCTGATTCATCTTGTCCCAATCTTTCTTTGAGATCTCACCTAGTTTTTTATCATACAAAAGAGAGTATTCCAAGTCTGATATGGTCAGCGCAACCATCACCTCGCATCTCTACATAATGAAGTTGTTCGTGTCATCGAACTTCACCACGTCGACTTTGATTGGTGAATAATAACAGTCTTCACGTTGATTGATTGACTTCGGCCATATTCTCCAGAGAACCAAAATACAACTATGGAAACTAATCAGTGAAAATAGATCCAAATAAATAAAATTTGAAGCTTTACCTCATAATGAACCCTAGGTTGGATTTCCGAAGACTGATCTACTTCACTGATCCCAACGAATCTCTTCCATCATGGCATCATTCCACATCTTGGACTCTGAACTGATTTTAGCTTTTCTGTATGTAGAAGGGATCGCCTCCTCAACGACTAGGAGAGTACAGGCCACTATCATGTTCGTAGTGAGCTAATTGGGTTTACGTGAATTTCTCTAGGTACTTCCAAATGCAATGAATTCTTGGACATAGCATGTCCTTGATCCTCATCATCATCAGCATCTTGATTGGCTACATGATCACCACCCCTTGTCACTACGGGTATGATCTCCAATAATGCTGATTTTTCTAGAGACGGTGAAGTAGCATCACTCTCTACCTGCTGTGATATCCCTTTGGTCTTTTCACTCTCTATCTGTTGAGAGTTTGTAGGCTTCATTATTGAAACCTCATCAAACATGACATCTCTGCTCAAGATAAACTTCTTGTTCTTCGGATCCCAAATTTTCTAGCCTTTAACACATTTTTTGAATCCTACGAACACACATTTTTTTGCTCTTAGGTCCAATTTGTCTTCCTTGACATGATAGTAGGCCGGACATCCAAATACCCGTAGCGAATCATAATCCTAAGTAACTTTTTCTAACCAAACTTCAAAAGGAGTTTTACCTCCTATCGCAAATGACGGCAATCTCTTAACGAGATAGCAAGCATACGCCAATGTCTCAGCCCAAAAATATTTAATATATCAGAGTTGGAAAATATGCATCGAACCTTTTCTATCAAGGTCATATTTATCCTTTCCGCCACCTCATTTTATTGCGGTGTTTCTCTTACGGTGAAATGCTTGTGTCTGACCTACCTGCCAATGAAGTACTACCGATTGGTCACCCTTGCGAGATTTGTATCAGTCTTCGACTCCTTATTCTGATCTTTGATCCTTGAAATCAATCTTTCAGTACCCTAATTCTTTACAGAAGGTGTACTGATTCTTCTTTAGATCTCTGAAACTCAGTCTGGACTTCGGTCTACCACGCTTGCCTTTGACCTTCCGATTGGAACCCCTACCTCTTACCCGTCAACGCCTTTGTTGATGTATCATTGGAAGAAAATAGCTTGTCCTTCCTCCTCACTTCATAATTTACAAGAGCAGTTAACACATCACTATAATTAAATATTTGTTTACCATTGATCAAGGTTAGGACGAAAGTTTCATACTCTTCATCAGGAAGAAAATTCAAAAAAATCAACGCCTTGTCCTCTTCTTCGATCGCCACATCTATGTTAACTAAGTCTGTAAGAAGTTTCGTGTAATTATTCATGTGTTCATCAATGGAGAGTCCTCTCTGTTGGTCCAGAGGCTCTTCACTCTAGTTTTGATGATGATTAACTATGTAGTTCTTGTTTACTAATAATCTTGTGTTTAAATAGTTTCAGTGATTGACCAAGATATTAGTAGGTGTTTAGCTTCAACAAAGGAGTTTTGGAGCTTTCACATGTTGATTCAAGAGCTCATGCGTCAAGATCACTTCTAGTATTCGGTTGGAGTCAAGCTAGTTGGATCGCGTTTGGATCGAGTCGACCTGGAGACGGAGTTCTACGAGAAGACTTCAGTTTGTGTTTAGTATATTTAGATTTCTATTTAAATTGAAATATAATGCTTAGATTTCTTTTTCCATTAATCTTTTCTTCAAAAAAAAAATCACCTTTATCTAAATAAAATATATAAAAGTAATATATTATTACCCTAATTAAATTATAGAAAACTTAAAAAAAGAAATTCTGGAATATTGAAAAGAAAAAGAATTAATTTGGATTAAAAAAGAGAAAAAAATGGGCTGCCCAGCCTGGGTCCAGACAAAACCCGGCCTGGCTTATAAGGCCAGGCCATTAGCTTGGGCTGCCACTGGCCCAGGCCAAGCCAAAAAGGGAAAACAAGAGAGAGAAAAAAAGGTGCTTGGCAAATGGGCCAAGCCAGAAAACAATATATATATATATATATATATATATATATATATATATATATATATATATATATATATATATATATATATATATATATATATATATATATATATAATCTAAGCCCATATTCAGAAGCCCAATTTCAGTCCAGCCCAAATATTTTTGTGGGTTTTAATCTATTCGAATCCAAATAAAAAAAAAAACAGACCCGTTAACTTATTGAAAAATAATTTTATTGACTAGATAAAAATTTGAAAAAAATAAATTAAAATAGAAATAAATATCTAGATAACCCCTAGAACCTACTGAAAAATTTTGGGAGTATTTACATGTCATATTGGACTGAACCACTGCCTTCTAAGTTGAAACTCGCTATTTCAACATTCGGACCCGTTAAGAAATTTCATGTTTTTAACCATTTAAACCCCACAAAAAATCAGTAAAAAAATCTAAATAATTCTATAAACTCAATGCATCATCATACAACCTTGTTTTAAAATCTGAACCACTCATATTTAATTAAAAATATTGAATAACATCCAATAGGATATCTTATGTAAAATTCGATATATGTAAAATTCGATATCTTATGTAAAATTCTAATGTATTTAATGTAGATTTCTCAAATTGGTACTTGGACGCGTGATAAGCCCAGGTGAGTGTTCTTTGTTTTCTCATTAAGAATTTCAGTATTATTTCATGTGAGTGTTTTATCCTGTCTATTTCAATAAATTTTATTTTACATTTAAATAATTATTCAAACTCAATTATGTTTCATGCATGTTAGTTACTAGTTCACGTCTGCATGTATTAAATACAAAATAAATCGCCTTATGAATATTTTTTATAATAAACCTGGCATAATATTCTTGGTCCTAGACATCATGATACCACTTAAGTAACTTCACTGGTTATACATGATACCTACCTGATAAACATACTGTTCATGTTACTGAAAGTTAATGGGAAAAATATCATTAGGCTGTAACGCTCGGTACAGTTCTATTCATCGTATACATGGTTATTGTTCACTGTTCTTATTATTGTTCACTGTGTATACAATTACTGTTATTGTTGCTATACTGTTATTGTTACTGTCACATATCGTCCCAGTATTCTAAGTAATATGGACATTGACTAATTTAATAGAATTGAATAGATAATAAAGTAAATGGACAACTTACATTGGGATTGGGAAAATTGATGGATGAGATAGCGTTTATATTTTGGGTGGACCTAGGATACAAGTTACGCAGCCGACTTACGGTTCCACTGCAGGGTTCCGAGGGATGACTGACATCTCATCTGTTTATTGTTCTACAGTGTTACTGTGAGTATTGTTCCATAGTGATACTATGAGTATTGTTACTGACTACCTGGTGGTAGGGCCCAGTTCAGCGCTAGGCATCTAGGCCGTGGTCTCGGGTATGTACGGAACCCACCTAAAGTATAGACATGTCTCCAACCAATCAGTTCAATAATTTAGGACTTCGATTGACACATGTGATAGGCGTAGTATGAGATGCGTCTATTACAGATTGCAATTGGTGTTCGCTGACATAATTAATAATGATAAACTGTTATAATGTATTGTGACTGACCGTAATCACCTGACTATACATATATATGACTATGATAGACATATGATCGTACATATGACCGGATTGTATAACAGACTAGTGACATATGCTAGGTTACACATCTTGACATTAGTTGTTTCCTTTTATCATGATGTCAGTTATATATCGTTCATAACTTTATTCTTTATATCGATTATTTTGTTATCTTTTATTTCAGTTATCATGTTGTTATTGCTTACATTGTTATTGTAGCACCCCGTTCCCGGGATACGTACCCAGATACGTGTCCTGATTTTTTCGATCGTACTGTTTCAATTTCTTCCAGTATTTATTTTGAGTTATGATTGCTTATGTCATTTGGTATCAGATATGGATTCTCAGTCCTAGAGTCAGCCTTAACCTGGATCAAAAACCTGATACCAGCATACTGCCCAATTTAACCTTTCTGGTAGTCTGATTTAACCGATTTCAGTTTCAAACACTGTTTTTCAATATTTTAGATTTTTCATGATTTTCTAGAATTTTTTAGAATTAATCTTCAAAATCTTCAAAACCGTGTCGATCGGTATCGCTGACCGATTCCCAGATTTTTAGTTTTCAAATGGAGTTAAATTTTTAGAAATGGCTTTCACGTCACTTTTTAGAAACTCATTTTCTATCTAAATACATTTTTTGAGATTTTTCTAAATTTATCAAAATTCCGCCGATTTTGGTATCGACCGGTATCGTCAGAAGATTTTAAGATTTTTAATTTGAAAATCATATTGAATTTCTCGAATCCGATTTCACCAGGCATCCTAAAATAATATTTTATATTTTTGAGAATTTTTGGGATCATTTCTGAAATAGTCAAATTTTACCCGGTTTAAATAATAATATTATTTTCCTTTCTTTTCTTTTCTTGCTTCTTCCATCTCCACTCCTATACTTAATACTCTCAAGTTATCCTATTAATTTATTTATTTAATAATATATTTATTCATTATTTTCCATATTTCTTTTCTTTTCCTTTATTTTTCCTTTACCTTTCTTTTCTTTTCTTTCTTTTTCTTCTTTTCTTTTTCTCTTTCTTTCTCCCCTTACATGCTCCCCATGTCGACCATCCCCTGCAGCCAGAGCCAGCTGCAACCAGCAGCCCATCTTACCCCCACTCCTCCTCCCATACTCCCCCTCTCCCTCTCCTTCTCTTTATTTTCCTTTCTTTCTTCTTTCCTTCCCATCTTCTCCATTTCTCCTTCTCTCCCACCAACACACTCTCTCTCCCCTCCTTGACAACCGCCGCCTCCACTATCGCCGCCGCCTAGCGCCGCCGCCCCTAACCACCGCCGTCGTCCCCCAACCTCCCCACTTCTCTTCTCCACTTCCCTCCTCTCTAAACTCCCACACCCTCTTCTCCAATTTTCTCAAAATCTATCACTCCAACTTCATTTTCTCCTCCAAAATTCAATTTCAAATTCCTCAATTTTTGCACTCCCATCACCCAACCACCATCTCCTCCTCCTCTTCCAACTCCCCAACACCACCACCATCAACCAACACCACCACCATCACCTTCAACAACAACAATCACAACAACATCAACAAATACCAAACCAAACCACCACCATTCCTCCCCCGGACCTCCGGCCACGCCCCCCTGGCGGCGCCGCCACCCAGGCCGCCAGCCAGCCCCCTCTCTTCCCTCACTTCTTCTTTCTTTCTTTCTTTTCTTCTTTCTTTCTTTTCCTTCTTTCCTTTCTTTCTTTCTTTCTTTCTTTTCTTCTTTCTTTTCCTTCTTTCCTCTTTTACCCCTCTTTCTTATTTTTCCTATTACCTTCTCCTTCATTCCATAATTACCCCCTTCATCTCCAAACATAACTCCCCCCTCTCTCTTTCCTACAACTCTCTCGCTCTAACTAATCCTTTCTCTCTCTCTCATTCTCTCTAATATATATTTATATATATTATATATATACATGTACGTGTTTATGGTGTTCCGGGATTTTACGGCATTTTTCGGTGATTTTAGGTGAGTACTTTCTTTGGGTTGCTTCATGCCTTACTAATTCTATTCTAGGGCTTGATATAAATTTAATCGAGTGCTTTGTTATCATCAATTCATATTTAGTAACTGCTACTCTAGCGTTTATTGCATGATATATTGATATGTGAATGTCTTGTTACTATCGTTACATGCCTAACAATTACTACTCTAGTTTTTAATACATGATGTGTCATTATGCGAGTTGATATATGATATGCGGGTGATTTTCTAAAATTAACGTGTTATATGAATACCTGATGACCATTATTATAATTCATTTAACTGGTATTATACTTGCATGGATATGCCTAGATACGCTCCCGCTTCGCTCAGCTTCGCATAACTAATTAAAAGATTAATTTATTATTGTTATAGATATGATTGTGAAAAGTTTGAAATGTTCAACTATATTGTCTCTTGTATCATGTTACATGACCGGATGATTACCTGACATATGATATTGTAACTCTATATTCAACTCACCCGATACTGACATGTTAATTATCTGACACTGATATGTTATACTTGACACCTGATCCCTGACACTTGATATGTGATACCGGTACTTGACATGTTATCACTTAACACCTGATACCTGACACCTGATACCTGACACTTGATAATTAACATGCTATCACTTGATACTTGACATATACTATCACTTGGCACTGACACATTTGACCTGATGTTGTGACACCTGACTGAGTACTATTACACCTGACACCTGTATTACATTGCATATTCATGATTATCACTTTTATAGAGACCTTGACAAGATTATTATACTGCTACCAGACATCTGGTACTCCTGTACTCCTGAACTCCTGTATCCCCTGTACTCATGTCCCTTACACTGTTACTCTTGTTAAGAGCACGGTCATACTGGCGTCCGGCAGAGCATGCCTAGTGTCGGGATGACGAGGATGTATCGCACGATCATTCTAGCGTCCGGCAGATCCTGAATGGAACTAAGTGTCACACTGAGTAAAATGCCACGCCACATACGTGGTGGGGGCCACCTCTTGAATCTGTGGGGGGCACCTCTAGAATTCATCCCCACACAGAATAAAGTGCCACATGGAGCAAAGTGCCGCACCACACACGTGGTGGGGGACACCTCTTGAATCTGTAGGGGCCACCTCTTGAATCTGTGGGGCTACCTCCTAAATCTATCCTACAAAGAAAATATTCCTCCCTCCTGCCCGTGCCGCCTAGTGTTAGCATGATGATAGTAGTGAAAAATTGCATAATTGTCATCATATTTACCATCACATTCGCACATTTATTCATATTATAATGCACATTTACTAATATTTTGTTATTTAATGTGTGCAGGCCTCGAATTATTATTTTAATAATAAATAAAGCTTAAAGAGCCCAAAAGCCCAGATCCAATCCCATGTTTGAAGCCCAGGTGCAAAAGCGCAATTATAAGAAGTCAAAATGCAAATACAAGGGCTAAAAGTTGCAAATATCAGAGATAAGGGAAGGATAGAATTTTATCCAACCCTAAACACCTGCAGGATGAGGATGAAAACCCTAGATAAGAAGGAAAATTCGTGGGAGGAAGATTTGAAGAAATCTGATTTAAGGGTAACTTGATTACTAAGTTATCTCGAAACTCCAGATTAAAAGGCCAGGATACAACTTCTAGAAGCAGGTGCCCACATGGACGGACCAGGAGAGGCCACGCGCCAAAGCGCGCGGCCAGAAGCCACAAAAGTGCCGCAGACGCTCGGCAAGGCGCGGCAAAGTGGATGAGTCTGACTACCAGACTTCGTCTACAACTTCAACCGGGACTCTATCTTCTTCTGCACTATAAATATCCCTGCAAAGTGCAACGTACAGGGCATGCAGAGACGATTAGGGTTTCTTTTAGCTATTTAAATTTCTGCGAGATTGTATTTTCAGTTCATGTACGTTGTGAAGAAGAAGACACTTTTGTAATCAGAGATTATTCTGCATTAAAGGTCATTCTTTGTTCTCATTTCAATTGCTGCAATTTTATTTTATTGTGTGATCGTTCTGATTCTTGTTTTAATCTGTGATCTCTTCTCGTTTTTCTTTTCCTTTATTTTGCAATCTTTCTCATTAAATAAAAAATAAAAAAAATATAAATAATTTGAAAAGAAAAAAAATAATGATGAAGAACTAATCCTCTTAGTGGTTTGCTGAGATTCTTAAAGCAACCCTAGAGCAATTAAAACTTGATCTGATTAATGAACATCTCTAGAAACCCTAGGTTTAAAGGCAACTAATTCTAGAAGATTAAAAAATACTTAAAATTCTTAATCTAGGTTGCATGTTAAAAGAACTTTTCATGACTTCAAACTTAAGAACTAGGACAGCATAAATTTGAGATTAGTCTTCTATTAGGCTGTACCTAGATGTTAGGTTGAACCATAGTTGGTTTTTGAATAATGCAACTTAGTTAGAACGTGTATTAATTTTTCTTGCTTGATATATTTGTAATAACCTAGGGTGAATCATATCAATCTTAAGATGAAGATCAAGCTCTTTAATTGCAATAGGGTTGTGGTAGAAAATCAGCAAAACCACATCTTTTACATCATACATATCAAGATCTAATCTCTTCTCTCCTATTTTTGAAGACACAGAGGAATCGAGTCGAAAAGCTTGCATCGCATCCTTCCCTAAGGATCACGACCCGCTTGAGCCCTTGCTACAGCGGATTCGCATTGAGACTAAGAATTCTGAACTTTATTTCAATCTATAAAATCACAATCAAAATTTTGGCGCCGTTGCCGGGGAAGGAACGGCACGATTTCCTCGTTCTAATCATTCTTTCTTTTCTGTTGCAGGTACAGAGAACAGGAAATAAAAACAGAGCAGCAGAAAGCACATATAGCTATCCAGTGCCTCTGCCCTCGAAGGCAGAGCACCTGGACCTACAACTTTGCCGCAGAAACGCGGCAAAAGCCGTGAATCCGCGGCAATTGTAGTGGACTACTAATCCAGTTTTCTGCAGGTTGCTCTGCAGTGCAAAATTCTAAATTCTGCTGTGATATTATTTCTCTGTGATCACTCTGCAACTGCTAATAATTAACATTAACCTATTTGTTGAAAAAAAAAAAAATTTAGACTCTTGCATTTAGGGCACGTGTCTATTTTAATTCTTTTTAATTCTGTTGAAGAGTGCTCGCGACAAGGTACGTTTGCATAGCATCTAGATTAGGAAACACTCTTGGTTGTTTACTGCTTTCTTGAGTGACTACTTTTCTACAGCTTTGCACGTACACTAATTCATCTTAAGGGCATAACCCATAAGCAAGATAAGGTGGGGATTTCATCACCCTTCCTTGGCCCAAAAATCATATCAGCCACACTCACAACCCTAACCTTAAGTAAACTTTGACTAGACGTTGGCCCTAGGTTAACTCGGACTCAATAGGAGATTGACCGAAGAAGGAAAATTGTTCGAAATTAACCCTTGTCAAATCGGTGTCTAGGCAGGGGATTGAGGGCCGAAAGCCCGAAGAATCGGTGGTTATTTAATTAAGGAACGTCTCTGACGGAAAACCTCCCACCGGTCTTGCCACCTACCTGGCCGATTAGCTTGTGGTTAACGTCGGCAATAGACCTCCTAAGGACAGTCTAAAGTTAGGAGTCGTCTAGGTCAAGGATAACCCTAGAATAGGATTTTTGTTTGTTTTTCTTTTTTGGTTGATTGGGTGAACTTGATTGCTAACTGTGCATGCCCACTTGGTCAAGAGACCAACTTACATCCAGGCTAACTAGGACTAGTTCACCTCCCGAGCAAAAGCCCGACTCTCAAATGGCACAACCGCCATCTCTCCAAGATAGGTTCTACCCTATTAGAACCTCTATTCCGTCATGCATCAAGCTGAGTAATGAAGGTGTTGACCCATTTGAGCTTAAGCCACAATATATCAACACCCTTCCCAAGTTTCATGGACTTGAGTCCGAGGATGCATACTTCTTCATAAGAGAATTCGAGGAAGTATGTCTTATGATGAATATTCCTAAGTTAGGAAAAGATGACATCAAACTTAGGTTTGTTCCCTTTGCTTTGAAGGATTTAGCAAAGAAATGGTTATACAGTCTAGAGGTTGGTTCTATATCTTCGTGGGATAATTTTGTTAAGGCATTCTTAAAAAAATTCTATCCCGTTCACAAGACTGCATTGATTAGGAAGAACATCCTACAGTTTAAGCAGACAGCCAATGAGCCCTTTTGGAAATACTTTGAGCGTTTTAAGGACCTCCTTGCCCAATGCCCCCATCATGGGATAGAGAAATGGCGACTTTGCCAAGTCATATATGATGGATTAGATTATTCTACTAAAACACTGTTAGAATCCATGTGTCAAGGAGGATTTCTGCAAAAGAATGAAGATGAAGGATGGACATTGTTTGAGGACTTAGCTGAAAAATCCATCCAATGGGACCCGACTCCTGAGAAATCTAGGATTAATGACCCCACTTCTTCAAAAGGAGGTATTCATTCCATTGAGGCCAACATAGCAAATGATGCTAAGTTAGCTGCTGTTATGCATAGACTAGAGGCTCTTGAAACTAAGGAGCCAGTCTCTGTGAACCAAGTCAGCCCAACATCTTCGGCGGGCTGTACTTATTGTCAAGAAAGGAACCATGTGTTCGAGGAATGTCCTGTCTTCATAGCGCATCAAAGTTTGCCCGAACATATGAGTGCGGCCTTCACAAGGCCTGCCAATAATCCATATTCTCCCACCTACAATCCTGGTTGGAGAAAACCATCCCAATTTTCATGGGGCCCAAGTAACAATGAGCAGATTAGGCCCAAATTCTCCAACAATTTCCAAAATCCGCCCTATCAGCAAGGTTTTCCCAGTCAAAATCAGCCACCTTCTTTTCAATATTCACAAATGGAAACAAGAATGTCCAACATGGAAAAGAAGGTGGATACCCTAGTTAAAAGCCAAGACACGCTGGCTCAAGTCCTAAGTAGGATAGAGATCCAATTGAGCCAGCAAGAGACACAAAGGGGTACCCTACCAAGTCAACCATTGCCTAACCCTAGGAATCCTAGGCCAGCCAATGAGGCTCAAGACCCAAATCAGTGTCATATGGTTCATACACTCAGATCGGGGAAACAAGTGGATAATCAAGTATCAATGCCATCGGATCCATCCATTCCATCTAGCTCCACTTCCATTCCATCTAGCTCCACTTCCATTCCATCTAACTCCACTCCTGCTCCATCCAGCCCTAATGAAACTGAAGCTGAAAAGTCAGCAGGTCAGTTGCACCAGCCTATAGCTCCATTTCCAAATAGGCTTAGAAGCAACAACAATGCACATATGGAGAAATTATTAGAAGTGTTCAATCAAGTGAGGCTCAACATTCCACTTCTTGATGCAATCCAACATGTCCCTAGCTATGCCAAATTCCTTAAGGACATGTGCACCAAGAAAAGAAAGACTAATGTGCCTAAGAAGGTTTTTCTAGCCACTAACATTAGTGAGCTATTGTCCAACCAGATCCCTATCAAGTATAAGGACCCAGGTTGCCCCACCATCTCTTGCACCATAGGTCGAACCGAAATCAATCGAGCACTCCTCGATTTAGGAGCTAGCATCAATTTGCTCCCTTTCTCCGTGTATCAACAACTTGGATTAGGTGAACTCAACCCGACCCAAGTGACTATTCAGTTGGCTGACCGCTCTATCAAAGTTCCTAAGGGAGAAATCAATGACGTTCTCATACGGGTAGGAGAATTCATTTACCCGGTCGATTTCATTGTCTTAGAGACACAACCTGTGTCTAATCCTAGGTCCCAAACTCCGTTATCTTAGGAAGACCGTTCCTAGCAACCGCTAATGCAATTATAAATTGTAGAAACGGTTCCATGAGACTGACTTTTGGGGATATGACCAAGGAGGTCAATGTTTTCAACCTAGGTAAGCATCCCTATGATGTGACCGACCAACCCTTTGAGGTTAACTTCATTGAGAACATGACAAGTGAGCATAATGATGAGATCATACTTGAGTCAGAGAAAGAGGAAGAGTTAGAAACAAGTGATCTTAGCCTTGATGAGATCGAATGGGAATCAAATCTGAGTTCTATAGAAATGGGAGATTCTAGCATCACACCGCCACCCATTGAGCCACCTCCTTCTTTGGAGTTGAAAGCCTTGCCCAAACATCTTAAGTACGCCTACCTAGGTGAACAAGAGATGTTACCGGTCATAGTTGCATCTAATTTGACCAATAGGCAAGAGGAGGACCTGCTGGCAACCCTTAGGAGACATAGGGAAGCCATTGGCTAGACTATGGCAGATATTAAGGGACTGAGCCCTACGATAGTCCAGCATCGTATCCATCTAGAGGAAGGGGTTAGACCAAAGAGGGATCCACAGCGTAGGCTGAACCCACTTATGCAGGAGGCCGTACAAGCCGAAATAGTAAAAGTGTTAGATAATGGGATCATTTATCCCATTTCCGATAGCGAATGGGTTAGCCCAATGCATGTGGTCCCTAAGAAGTCTAGTTTTACTGTGGTAGAGAACGACAAGCATGAGTTAGTGCAAACACGATTGCCTACCAAGGTGAGAGTATGCATAGACTACCGCAAGTTGAACGCAGCCACTAGGAAAGATCATTTTCCCCTCCCATTTATTGACCAAATGTTGAAAAGATTAGCAGGTCATGAGTATTACTGCTTTTTGGACGGTTATTCAGGGTATAACCAAATCCCTATAGCCCCGGAGGATCAAGAGAAGACAACGTTCATGTGTCCATTTGGGACCTTTGCCTACCGTCGAATGCCTTTCGGCCTATGCAATGCCCCCGCCACATTCCAATGTTGTATGTTAAGCTTGTTTTCTGATATGGTCGAGCGTTTCCTAGAAATTTTCATGGACGACTTCTCCGTCTATGGAAATTCTTTTGACCAGTGTCTCCATCACTTGGAGCTAGTGCTGAGTAGGTGCACCGAAAAGAACTTGACCCTCAATTGGGAAAAGTGTCACTTCATGGTGCAACATGGGATTGTCCTAGGTCACGAGATATCTAGGGAAGGGATTAAGGTAGACAAGGCCAAGGTGGAGATCATAGCGAAACTTCCACTTCCTCGATGCGTGAAGGACATTCGATCCTTTTTAGGACACGCCGGATTTTATCGTAGGTTCATTAAGGACTTTAGCAAAATTGCTAGACCCCTTACAAACCTTCTAGCTAAGGACGTGTCCTTCATCTTTGATGATAGGTGCCATAGTGCATGGGAGAAATTGAAAGTGGAACTTATATCTGCTCCTATCATCTCACCTCCGGACTGGACCCAGCCTTTTGAGATCATGTGCGATGCTTCTGATTTTGCGATAGGTGCTGTCTTAGGACAGCGTAAGGACAACAAGCAGCACGTGATCTACTATTCGAGTAGGACGTTAAATGATGCCCAAATGAACTACACTACCACCGAGAAGGAATTCTTGGCAGTGGTGTTCGCGTTGGAGAAATTCCGTCCATACCTTCTTGGGACTAAGACCACGATTTTCACTGACCATTCTGCATTGCGATACCTTATGCTTAAGAAAGATGCGAAGGCCCGACTCATTCGTTGGATCCTTCTCCTTCAAGAATTCGATCTCGAAATTCGAGATAAAAAAGGTGTCGAAAATGTCGTAGCTGACCATCTCTCTCGTGTGCCAAACGCACCTTCTGTCGAGCTGCCCATCAATGACAATTTTCCCGATGAGCAACTTCTAGCCATCTCTAAGGAACCATGGTTTGCTGACATAGTAAATTACTTAGTCACAAACCAAACACCACCTAGTTGGTCTAAACAGGATAGATACCGATTCTTGTCTCAAGTTCGGTATTACATATGGGAAGATCCTTATCTTTTCAAATACTGTAGCGACCAAATCATTAGGAGATGTGTCCCCGATGAGGAGACTAGAAGCGTGTTAGCTTTTTGTCATGAGTTTGCTTGCGGTGGACATTTTGGTCCTTGCAAAACTGCCGAGAAAATTCTGCAAAGTGGCTTTTATTAGCCAACTGTGTTTAGAGATGCATTTGAGTATTGCAAGACTTGCACAAGATGTCAAATGATAGGAAGAATTCCAAACGAAATATGATGCCCTTAAATCCCATTCTAGAAGTAGAACTTTTCGATGTATGGGGCATCGATTTTATGGGACCCTTCCCGAATTCGTTTGGACACCAATACATCTTGTTGGCCGTAGACTATGTGTCGAAATGGGTAGAAGCTGTCCCTTGCAAGACAAATGACAACAAAGTTGTTGTCAAATTCTTGAAAGATAATATCATTTCACGCTTTGGAATCCCTAGAGCCATCATTAGCGACAATGGCACACATTTTTGCAATAGAACTTTTGAAGCTCTTATGCGAAAATATGCCATTACTCACAAGTTGTCTACGCCCTACCATCCTCAAACTAGCGGGCAGGTAGAAGTTTCTAATAGACAAGTCAAGCTCATTTGGAGAAGACTGTGAATCAGAATAGGAAGGACTGGTCCACCAAACTGCTGGATGCCCTATGGGCATATAGGACTGCCTTTAAGACGATTCTAGGAATGTCTCCCTACAGACTGGTCTTTGGAAAAGCTTGCCACCTTCCTGTCGAGCTAGAACACCGGGCCCTTTGGGCAATTAAGCAGCTAAATTTCGATTTAGATAAGGCCGGTGAGTTTCGGAAATTACAAATTTCTGAACTAGAGGAGTTGAGGAATGATGCATACGAGAATGCAAAGATTGCGAAGGATAGAGTTAAGCTTTTTCACGATAAATTCATCACGAGAAAAACTTTTGTCCAAGGACAAAAAGTTTTACTCTACAACTCTAGACTTCATCTCTTTCCCGGCAAATTGAAGTCAAGATGGACAGGACCATTCATTGTTAAGACGGTGTTTCCACACGGAGCCATAGAGATCTACGATCCCAAAAATGGCAATGCATTCAAGGTAAATGGTCAACGTCTTAAGATATTTTTGGAGTCGGTACCGGAAGTTAATGTGGCCATGGGTCTTTCCGACCCACTGTATCGGTAATTGTATCGTTCTGCCAGTTCATGCATGCATACATTTCATTCATACATTAGGGACAATGCATGAAATAAGTGTGGGGGAAGGGTATGTAAAATAGATGTATAAAAAAAATTTATAAAATAGATGTAAAAAAAAAAATTAAAAAAAATATTTTTCTCTTTATTTATTCTATTTTCTTTTAAAAAAATAAAAATAAAAAAATATATATAAAAAAAAATTATAAAAAGGACAGTATTTTGACTTATTTTTTGAAAGAAATCTAAGTTAGTTTTAAGGATTAGGAAAATCATGATTAGGATTTCTAAAAACTTGGTCAAAATAAATAAATTGTTTAAATTTTAGGTATAGGAGGAGAAATTGAATAATTAGTTAGTCTAATTTTTACCTTAATGAAATGTGCATTCCTAGTACATATCTAGGATTCTAAGACAAAGACCTTGTGCCTCATAAAATAAATAAAAAAATAATAATAATAATATCACCAATTGAGCTGGATACATGTGCCTCAAGAAGCATAAGTATTCATGCCTAAAGGTGAGTTCTAAAAAAATAAAGTCCTTAGTTTTGTGGCCTAGTTCATTCGAATTTGAGTCCGCGGGGTGTTTTCTCACCTGGTGCCCTAAAGCCGACCGGTTTGGGAGCCACCGACTTTAAGTTCGCTACATGGGTGGATTAGAAAGCCTAAGAAAACTGAGAAATATTATACATGTATTAACACATCTAATAGTCAATTAGTTAGGTATGAGGGCCTCAAGAAGCCTTGATACTTATACGAAAGAAAATGAGATGAGTTATACATGCCAAAAATATATATATATATATATATATATATATATATATATATATATATATATATATATATATATTAACACATCTAATAAGTCAATTAGTTAGGTATGAGGGCCTCAAGAAGCCTTGATACTTACACGAAAGAAAATTAGATGATGTTATAAAAATAATAAAGAGGCATGAGAGTCCAAGTTAAGGAATTCCTAGTAAAAACATAAGGATGCATATGATTTTTGGTAACGAAAAAGACTATATTAGAAATTCAATTTTAATTCTTACCTAAAATGAATAAACAATTGACTTTATTAAGACTAGGTTTGAGGAATGAATAAAAATGAGGATCCTAAAACTTATAGACTACTTAGTCTCTTCAAATATAATTCGAATACCTCCTTTTTATGGATTTTGTGGGTGTAATCCGCTGAAAACCCTCACGAGACAACACTCGTCCTCTAGGGTAACCTAGGGGTTTAACGGCTTGTTGCACATGCTAAGTGCAACCGTGATTCCTACGAAAGTGAGTTAGCTAGGTTAGATTTTCCTTTTCTTTTTGATTTTTACTCGAGGACGAGCAAAAAGATAAGTGTGGGGGTGTGATAGTAGTGAAAAATTGCATAATTGTCATCATATTTACCATCACATTCGCACATTTATTCATATTATAATGCACATTTACTAATATTTTGTTATTTAATGTGTGCAGGCCTCGAATTATTATTTTAATAATAAATAAAGCTTAAAGAGCCCAAAAGCCCAGATCCAAGCCCATGTTTGAAGCCCAGGTGCAAAAGCGCAATTACAAGAAGTCAAAATGCAAATACAAGGGCTAAAAGTTGCAAATATCAGAGATAAGGGAAGGATAGAATTTTATCCAACCCTAAACACCTGCAGGATGAGGATGAAAACCCTAGATAAGAAGGAAAATTCGTGGGAGGAAGATTTGAAGAAATCTGGTTTAAGGGTAACTTGATTACTAAGTTATCTCGAAACTCCAGATTAAAAGGCCAGGATACAACTTCTAGAAGCAGGTGCCCACATGGACGGACCAGGAGAGGCCACGCGCCAAAGCGCGCGGCCAGAAGCCACAAAAGTGCCGCGGACGCTCGGCAAGGCGCGGCAAAGTGGATGAGTCTGACTACCAGACTTCGTCTACAACTTCATCCGGGACTCTATCTTCTTCTGCACTATAAATATCCCTGCAAAGTGCAACGTACAGGGCATGCAGAGACGATTAGGGTTTCTTTTAGCTATTTAAATTTCTGCGAGATTGTATTTTCAGTTCATGTACGTTGTGAAGAAGAAGACACTTTTGTAATCAGAGATTATTCTGCATTAAAGGTCATTCTTTGTTCTCATTTCAATTGCTGCAATTTTATTTTATTGTGTGATCGTTCTGATTCTCGTTTTAATCTGTGATCTCTTCTCGTTTTTCTTTTCCTTTATTTTGCAATCTTTCTCATTAAATAAAAAATAAAAAAAATATAAATAATTTGAAAAGAAAAAAAAATAATGATGAAGAACTAATCCTCTTAGTGTTTGCTGAGATTCTTAAAGCAACCCTAGAGCAATTAAAACTTGATCTGATTAATGAACATCTCTAGAAACCCTAGGTTTAAAGGCAACTAATTCTAGAAGATTAAAAAATACTTAAAATTCTTAATCTAGGTTGCATGTTAAAAGAACTTTTCATGACTTCAAACTTAAGAACTAGGACAGCATAAATTTGAGATTAGTCTTCTATTAGGCTGTACCTAGATGTTAGGTTGAACCATAGTTGGTTTTTGAATAATGCAACTTAGTTAGAATCGTGTATTAATTTTTCTTGCTTGATATATTTGTAATAACCTAGGGTGAATCATATCAATCTTAAGATGAAGATCAAGCTCTTTAATTTGCAATAGGGTTGTGGTAGAAAATCAGCAAAACCACATCTTTTACATCATACATATCAAGATCTAATCTCTTCTCTCCTATTTTTGAAGACACAGAGGAATCGAGTCGAAAAGCTTGCATCGCATCCTTCCCTGAGGATCACGACCCGCTTGAGCCCTTGCTACAGCGGATTCGCATTGAGACTAAGAATTCTGAACTTTATTTCAATCTATAAAATCTCAATCACATGATAAGTATTTTTAGTACATATTAACACACACACACATACCAATATAATAATAACGCCAGGAGCATATGTTGGTCTCTCCCCTATTCGAATAATGGTACCCGCATATCGGAGTTCGGATGAGTTCTACTAGAAGTGCGAGCTCCAGTGTGAACGGTCGGTGTTGTGGGACGCCGGTGGAAAAGGGACAAGAATAACAAAATGAGACTAATGATTATTATTGAATAACTTGAATGTAATACTTTTATATTCTCCAGTTATAGTGATAAATCATTAATCAGGTATTATGCCCTGAGTTGACACCCTACTTTATAACATATGATTTATGTGGTACAATGATTGCTCCAGACACACTCTAGTTCTATTACTCTGAGGGCAACTCAAGTTGTATGAATTCAGATGATGGCGACATGGGATATGTGGTATATAGATGAGGGTTTCCTTGTTTGGATTATCCTCTTGACGTATCAATCTCATGAAACCATAATATGAGCTTGTACAACTAGTTTTATCCATACTTGTATTTATCGCATGTTTAATATATTTATCGCATGTTTATTTGTACTTAAGCTCTCGACACTGTTTTCTATGCATGCTTTCTGATTCAGACTTATCGATATACATGTATTTACTTGATTTTGAATTTACTGTCATTTCTTTAATTTCTTGTATGTTACTTGTCATTGCCTGTACCTGCATGCCTGAACCACATCACTTGATCATGCACACGTGTGACTGCCTGAGCACGCCAACTGACATTATCATATGTACTCGCTGGGTTGCTTTCTGACAGCCCTGGATCTTCATGTCCAAATCCTAGAGTCTGGACTATGGTGGCCTATAGCTGATCAGAGTGCGCAACGAATCCTTTCGTGGCGATCAGAGCGCAGCAGAAGTTTGAACATCATCATAGCTCTTCCTCCCAGCTCTTCTCCTGATTGGCTCTCGAGGCCTCTCTTGCTGCTCGTGAGCACCTCTCAGCTTTTATTATGTATATCTCTTCGTATAATGTACTTTTATATTTTCTGGTGATGTAATATTCTTATGATAACTATGTACTTGTACTTTTCTGTTAGAATGTATATTACTACTGTGCTTCCGCACTCTGATTCTTACATGTACTGATGCTTAGCGTATATACGTGAGGGTATTTCTGACCTGCGTATATACGTCACAGTGACGTCTCCGTACCTGTTGGATCAGGGCGTTACAAGGTGGTATCAGAGCTTAGGCTCTCACATCTTCAGTACAACCAATCGGCAGATTAATGTGATATTAATTTGCAATTGGAGCGCATGAGTCTTAGTTATACTTTTCAAACTATAAGTACAGAGTTTTCTATTCCTTCTTGATAATTCTTTGTTGGCCCAAAGGTCTATCACCCTAGTTTTGATGATGATCAACTCATGAAGTTATATTTACTAATGATCTTGTGTTTAATTAGTGACAGATTCATTATTAAGATCTTAGTAGGTGCATAGCTTAACAAAGGACAAAATATCAAGATTTGGAGCTAGCACGGTGTGATCCAAGGAGCTTTTGGATCAAGCTTGGACCAAGTCAAGAAGATGAGAAGCCTTCAAGGGAAGACTTCAAGAAGATGAAGACTTGTGTCTAGGTATAAGATTTTGTTTTTGTTTTAGTTAAAAATGTAAAGGATAGATAGTTGGTGGATTGCTCAAGTATATATCACACACACTCTTGATTTACTTGTCTCTTCATAAAAGAATTTTCAGATTTAGAAAAGAGTTTCATTTTGGAAAAACATAATTTTGGTTCTTGGTATTCAAAGTTATATATTTCAACCAAAACCTTATTTAGAGCTTTATGACAAAAACATAGATATTTCATTATGATTGTGTAGTGGATCATATCCATACACACTATGCCTTAAAAGTATATCTTGTTTTTGTATTTGATGAAGATTTGGAAAAATATGTTTTTCGAAAATATTGTTTTAGAAAAATACAGTTTTTATCATGAGCCAAATATTTCCAAGTTACAAAAATAGTCTAATCTTTATAACATGCCTTGATTTTGTGCAAGCATGTTTGTATATCAAAGTATATTGGTAAAACTATTTTTGTAGATTTTTATGTATTTTATGGGATTTTATTTGAGCCAAAAAGACAAACTTTTTAATCCCAGAAAAATTGTTTCAGGCTTCAGCTAGTCGACTTATACTAGCTTATAAGTCGACTAACCCTGAAGTCGGTCGACCGGGTCGGTCGACCGACGTGCACAAACGTGCACGCCTGTATGTACTGGTGGTCGGTCGACCGCTCCAGAGAGTAGTGCTCTCTGGAAAGTTCGGTCGACCGCACCGGTCGACCGTGGCTCCAACGGTCAGAAATCCGACCGTTGGCGGTCGACCGGGCCGGTCGACCGGCAGTACTGACAGATCCCAACGGCTATATTTTCTGGCCTATAAATTGGGGGGTCTTGTCATTGTTTTATTACAAGATTTTAGGAGAGCTTTGAGCCAGTTTTTCCCAGACTTTTAAAAGGGTTTTCTCCACAAAATAGAGAGCAAATATTTCCTATCTAAAGGGAAGAATTTATCAAGAGTGTTCAAAAGAAAATCTTTGAGTTTTCCTCCACCTTTCACATCCTTGTTTTTCTCACACCACACTTGAGCATCCATTGATTATACATCCTATAGGTGTGTTGTAGTGATAGTGTTTTAGGTGATCAAAGTGTTGTGATCACCAAAGATCTTTTCTTTGTTCTTTGAGGAGACGGGCAAGTGTGCTCGTCGTTGTTTTGAGTTCGGGTGCGGACTCGGTTGTTTGAGGTGCGGCCTCGGCGAGCCGGTGGGCTTGCGGTGTGTACGGGACTAGAGAGTCCGAGGGCTTGTAGGTGTTGCGGCACCGAGGAGAGATCCATTGGGATCTTGCATAGTGGAAATCCTTCGTGTGTCGAAGGCGGGGATGTAGAGCAAGTGTGCTCGAACCTCGAAACATACCCTTGTGTTTGCGATTGCTATTCTCTCTCTCTCTCTCTCTCTCTCTCTTTGTCTCTTGTTATATCTTGCATGTTATTTATTGTGTTCATCTTTATATGCATGATATATTCCTTGTGCTCATATTGATATACTTGCGTGGGATTGTTGCTAACACTTGTATTCAACCAAGAGAGCCAACGCGGCACCTCAACCCATTCAAGGGGAATCTAGAGGAGTTTGTCCAGAGCCCTTCACGGGGAATTCGGCAACACTCTTTGGTTATACGTGGTGTTTAGTGTAAAAAGATTTAATTAGGTCATAATTGTTTTTAGCTTCCGCATCATTTGCATTATTTGGCATTAAGTGACCATTAGATTAGTCATCACCTATTCACCCCCCCTCTAGGTGATTTACAATTGGTATCAGAGCTTGGTACTCTGATTTTGGTCTAACAACCTAGAGTAAAAGATCCTTATTTTTAGGTTAATCATAATATTTTTGTACACACACCATGGACTTCATGTCACCACCCATGTTTGACATTGTTAACATCCATATATGGAAGGTGAAGATGTCCTTGTACCTCAAGGCCTTAGGCATTCATGTATATCTTGCCACCACTAATAATGCATATTGTTTAAATGGTAAGAATAGTGAGGCTAATACAAAAGCCCTACATGCTTTAAGATCTAGCCTAGATGATGTTTATCTATCTAAGGTTGCTAATCTTGATTTGGCTTTTGTAGTATGGAACACCCTCACCTCCCTTGGCGAAAAGGATCTATACTATGCGGGGAGCGATTCGGACGTTGGAAGCGACATCTCCAACGTATGCTATATGGTCCAAGGGATAACCCCTTGAGGTAACTTCCGAATCCGAGGATGAGGATAATAATATGTCATATGAAGAGCTTTCTACATTTTGTCAATTATTGCTTGAGAAATATGACATGATTAAGAAAGATAATAAAAATTTGAAAAAGAATATTGCTTGCATGCATGTAGAACAAGACTCTTTTAAATCTAACATTGCATGTTTAGAAAAAGACAACAATAATTTGAAAAAGAATTTTGATGCCATGCTTAATGAAAAAGATTCTTAGAAAGTAAAATGGCATGCCTAGAAAAAGAAAATAAAGATTTGAAAAATGAAAATGTTTCCTTATTTTCAAAATTGAATGATTTGTGTGAAGGAAACAATACATTGAAAAATAAAATTGATTTGGTGAAAAAACAAAAAGAAGTTATTTTTTAAGAAAATATTACTTTGAAAAGAAAATTTGTTGAAAAAGAAAAGGAATTTGTTTCTAAAAGAAAAAGAAAAATGATTCTATATCTCACCATGCTTTACATGCCACAACTAATGAGATTAAGAATTTGAAAAATAAAATGGATGGTTTGAGTTCAACTTTGAACTCTTGTGCTTTTAATCATTCTAGGTTGGAGTCAATGTTTTCAAAGAAACAAACTCCACACATTCATGCACATCATACCCATCATGCATATGCTTATGTAGCACAACATGATCACACTCCTACACATAAGCATACTAAGGTGTACGTATGTACACATTGTGGCCGAAAAGGCCATTTAGCAAAATATTGTTATGATAGATTAGATCATTTTAATTTTGCTAAGAATAAAGATTTTGGGTTCCTTACAACAAAGCTAACCCCCGTGGACCCTACAAGAAAATATGGGTACCAAAATCCCACCTTTTGCTTTTGATGTAGGTGAGGGCTCTCACAAGACGTGAGAGGATTGGTGCCTTGGTAGTGGATGCAATAGACTTGATGGACATACTTTTGGATGCATCGCTATCAAGGAGCTTTGGTGGAAAGACCACCATATTTGGAGCTTTGGAGTTGGTAACAATTTCTAAACTCTTACATTTATGTTCATGCTTGTTCATTCATCATATTCATAGCATGTTCATGTTTTATGATTTGTGTGCTTCATGTGGTATTTACATGCTTAGATGTAGAATGTGTCAAACTTGCTTTTATACATGTACACTTAGTGAGTATCAAATTGATTCATATACATTCACTCTTCATGCTCATTTGTACCCACTATATGCATATGTATAGACTAGTTTTGATGATTCTCATTTATACATGCTTTGCCAATTTTTATGCTTTACTTCATGTATATGTATTTTAAATTCAAATCTAATAAATATACATGTATACCCGTGAGTCTCTTGCCTTCATGCAAACATCATTAATAGACTCTTTTAGATTTGGGATATGTATGTGTATTGTTAGGATTAGATTAATCATACATATACTATGAAGATTAGTGTTTTGATTTTTCGTGTTTTTGTTAAAATGTGACTTTTGATCTTTTTGAGCTTCATTGACTATTTTCATAAAAATGCTATTTACATGATCGTTTAACACTCACATTTTTATTAAAAACATTTTGAGCCTTATAGACCATGAGTGCTTAAATTTTTATGTATCTAGTTATGTTTATGAAAAACATAAGATTTGATATATTTGAAGGATCTTTAACTAGTTTTCTAAAACAATTTATACTAGTTATTTGTTCTTCAAATAATTTTGAGATTGACACATGATTCTATTTTTCTCAAAATTTGATGCTTCATGTATTGAATATTAGTTTATATGTTAGTTTTTGTCAACACTAGGATTTATACTTGTACATATCGTGGGCCACAAATAAATCTATTTATATTTGTGCTTGAATGCTTATTTGAACCCATGAAATGTGCTTGTATTGTTTGGTTTTGCTGATACATACATTTTTAAACTTATATTCCCACTCTTTGGATTTGATTTATGATCATGTATTTTCATTTCATGTATATGTGTATTTTGCCAAACTTTAAGATATACATGTATACCTCTTGAGTCATTTGCCTTTAATGCAAATCTATTTATATGGACTCAATTGTGTTTAAGAGATATGTATGTATACTTATTGTGTTGTCAAAACATACATATATCTTGAAATATAAATTTTGTTTTTAATAAAAATGTGTGATGATTTAAAGGTATATTGAGATTTATTGACATTTCTTTTTGCTTTGTTCCATACTTGAAGGATTTCGTACTAGTTTTAAAACATTTTTCTAGCGCAAATTCTTCATTTGTAGAGTTTTTCAAACTAAGCTTATTTTCAAATCTATTTTTGAAAACCCCTACCATCTATGGGAGGATGGATGGGCGATTATGCCTTGTATGCTTCATTGAAAATCTTTTACCTTGTGCATATGAAGGGTGGTAAGTTATGAGATATACACTTGATTTTATTGTTATGTCAATTGGTATCATTGAATCGTTTCAATTGGTATCAATATGAACTTATTTTGTATATACTCATATTTTGTTTCTTATATATATGTATGTTTCAACTTCACTTGGTATACTCATTTCTCATACATATATATGATTTCCATGTGCTTAACTCACAATTGGCTCACATTTTTAAAAAGCACAAAGTTTATGATAGAAAAAATAAAAAAAAAAATTTTCATATGTTTACTATTGATATCAAAATAAAAAAAAATTATGTTGATTTGATATCTCAAAATGTGTTTTATTAAGTAAGTTCAAAATTTTAAAGAAAATTCAAAATGTCTGATTTGTATTTCCTATATGTAAGGAGAGCTTAACATCTCTCTTACATATGGATTCATGTTGAGTATATTATAAATTGAGGAGCTTGACAACTCTTCTTTATATGATATACGTGTGTAGGGGGAGCTTCACATCTCCTCTTATGCATTACATAATATGTGTTATGTGAGTTAGGGCTTGTCATCCCTTCTTCATGTAATGCATATGTGTAGGGAAGCTAACTTAGCGTCTTCCTCTTCATGAATGTATATCGCATATAAATCTTTATTGATTGATTTGTATTACTCCTTCTTGATCTTTTTGTTTTTGACAAAAAGGGGGAGAAAAATTTGTTTGATTTGATTTTACTTTGAACCCTTTGTTGATGATTGACAAAAAAGGGGGAGAAGTATTTGAGTATATATGCATGTTTTTATTGCTTAAGGGGGAGTAGTATTTGTCTTCCTTGTTATTTATACATATATGTTTTGTTTTGCAAATGAATGGAGATAAGAACTTGATGAGTTTTATGATTATTTGACATGTTGTATTTGCATACATGTCATTCATTTGCATACTTATTTATGAGCTTCATTGTCATATATTATTATTTATGTCTATGCATGAGTTAAGGGGGAGCTTCTTTGAAGCTTTACTGTAATCCATGCATATATAACCTCATGAGTTTTGTCATCATCAAAAAGGGAAGATTGTTGGCCCAAAGGTCTATCACCCTAGTTTTGATGATGATCAACTCATGAAGTTATATTTACTAATGATCTTGTGTTTAATTAGTGACAGATTCATTATCAAGATCTTAGTAGGTGCATAGCTCAACAAATGACAAAATATCAAGATTTGGAGCTAGCACGGTGTGATCTAAGGAGCTTTTGGATCAAGCTTGGACCAAGTCAAGAAGATGAGAAGCCTTCAAGGGAAGACTTCAAGAAGATGAAGACTTGTGTCTAGGTATAAGATTTTGTTTTTGTTTTAGTTAAAATATAAAGGATAGATAGTTGGTGGATTGCTCAAGTATATATCACACACACACTCTTGATTTACTTGTCTCTTCATAAAAGAATTTTCAGATTTAGAAAAGAGTTTCATTTTGGAAAAACATAGTTTTGGTTCTTGGTATTCAAAGTTATATATTTCAACCAAAATCTTATTTAGAGCTTTATGATAAAAACATAGATATTTCATTATGATTGTGTAGTGGATCATATCCATACACACTATGCCTTAAAAGTATATCTTGTTTTTGTATTTGATGAAGATTTGGAAAAATATGTTTTTAGAAAATATTGTTTTAGAAAAATACAGTTTTTATCATGAGCCAAATATTTCAAGTTACAAAAATAGTCCAATCTTTTATAACATGCCTTGATTTTGTGCAAGCATGTTTGTATATCAAAGTATATTGGTAAAACTATTTTTGTAGATTTTTATGTATTTTATGGGATTTTATTTGAGCCAAAAAGACAAACTTTTTAATCCCAGAAAAATTGTTTCAGGCTTCAGCTAGTCGACTTATACTAGCTTATAAGTCGACTAACCCTGAAGTCGGTCGACCGGGTCGGTCGACCGACGTGCACAAACGTGCACGCCTGTGTGTACTGGTGGTCGGTCGACCGTGCCGGTCGACCGCTCCAGAGAGCAGTGCTCTCTGGAAAGTTTGGTCGACCGCACCGGTCGACCGTGGCTCCAACGATCAGAAATCCGACCGTTGGCGGTCGACCGGGCCGGTCGACCTGCAGTACTGACAGATCCCAACGGCTATATTTTTCTGGCATATAAATTGGGGGGTCTTGTCATTGTTTTATTACAAGATTTTAGGAGAGCTTTGAGCCAGTTTTTCCCAGACTTTTAAAAGGGTTTTCTCCACAAAATAGAGAGCAAATATTTCCTATCTAAAGGGAAGAATTTATCAAGAGTGTTCAAAAGAAAGTCTTTGAGTTTTCCTCCACCTTTCACATCCTTGTTTTTCTCACACCACACTTGAGCATCCATTGATTATACATCTAGGTGTGTTGTAGTGAGAGTGCTTTAGGTGATCAAAGTGTTGTGATCACCAAAGATCTTTTCTTTGTTCTTTGAGGAGACGGGCAAGTGTGCTCGTCGTTGTTTTGAGTTCGGGTGCGGACTCGGTTGTTTGAGGTGCGGCCTCGGCGAGCTGGTGGGCTTGCGGTGTGTACGGGACTAGAGAGTCCGAGGGCTTATAGGTGTTGCGGCACCGAGGAGAGATCCATTGGGATCTTGCATAGTGGAAATCCTTTGTGTGTCGAAGGCGGGGATGTAGAGCAAGTGTGCTCGAACCTCGAAACATACCCTTGTGTTTGCGATTGCTATTCTCTCTCTCTCTCTCTCTCTCTCTCTCTCTCTCTCTCTCTCTTTGTCTCTTGTTATATCTTGCATGTTATTTATTGTGTTCATCTTTATATGCATGATATATTCCTTGTGCTCATATTGATACACTTGCGTGGGATTGTTGCTAACACTTGTATTCAACCAAGAGAGCCAACGCGGCACCTCAACCCATTCAAGGGGAATCTAGAGGAGTTTGTCCAGAGCCCTTCACGGGGAATTCGGCAACACTCTTTGGTTATACGTGGTGTTTAGTGTAAAAAGATTTAATTAGGTCATAATTGTTTTTAGCTTCCGCATCATTTGCATTATTTGGCATTAAGTGACCATTAGATTAGCCATCACCTATTCACCCCCCCTCTAGGTGATTTACATCCTTCTCTTAGGTCCTGAAATCCTTTCATCTTTTCATATTTCAGCTTTCCATCACCTTTTAAACCAACTCAAACATGAAAAGACGAGGAAATAATGACAGATCTGGCTCTTCCCAAGGTAACCCCAGTGAAGGAAATGATGGTATGACGAGATTTCTACAGAGTATGATAGAAAACCAAAAAAAACAGACGGAGATCTTACACAAGGATTATTGACCAGGGAATGTGTCCAATTTCAGGAGGCTGCAACCTGCCGTGTTTTCTGGTACCAAAAGGCCATTGGATGCAGAGCAATGGATGATGGATACAACAGATCTTATGAAGACAGCTCGAATCTCAGATGAGAACCAAGTGGAAGTGGCCAAGATACAGCTGAAAGATGTGGCCACAATCTGGTGGTTGGCAGAAGAAGCGAGATTGGAGAAACCTATTACTTGGAATCAGTTCTCGAAGGGTTTCCATGAGAGGTTCTTCCCGGCAATAGCTCAGAAAGAGATGGAAGAGCAGTTCATCAAGTTACAGCAGTTGAACCGATCTGTGGATGAGTACGCTGCTGAATTTCTGAGACTCAGTCGATTTGCACCCTACATGGTGAGCGATAAGGAGAAGCGGGCCAGCAGGTTTCAACAGGGGTTGAAGATGGATATCCAGATTTTTCTTATCCCTCAGCAGCTTAAAATGTACTCTCAGGTTCTCTCTATTACCCGTGAAGTAGAACGGGGCCTGGAGAAGAAGAGTAGGAGTCAGAAGCAGATTAAGTCAGCGAAAGCGAACATTCCAACAGATGGACAAAGAAGACTCAGTTAAGCCTATTGGTGCCCCGCTAACCATTCATCCTCCCCAACCTCCTACTCAGCCAATAGTATGTGGGTACTGCCGGAGACCCAGACATTTACAGCAAAACTGCCAAATAGCAAATGGATCTTGTTTTAAATGCGGATTCGAGAAACATTTGATGGTTGAGTATCCGTTTAAAAGGTAAGAAATGCCACACCAGTTCGGTTAGCACTTCCAGCACCACCGCCGGGAAGGAACCCCGAGCCTGTTGGCAGAAGAGCTCCACTCCCTCCCCAGCGACGAGGAGCAAGAGTTGGAGCTGACCGTGGGAGAGGCCAAGCTTAAGCCGAGGTGTCAGATGTGATAGTGGAAGGACAAGGAGCTCAGTACCCAGAACAGGAGCCCTGAAGATGTCACTGTGACCGCTACCCCCAACCTTTTGTGTCTTGAGTTGATAATCTTCCTTACCCTTCACGCTTTATCATATTATCATCGTTGACCCTAATCTCTTCTGTGTTCACCTCCTTCCTTATAGAAATTTCGAGGACGAAATTTTTGTTAGGTGGGTAGATTGTAGCACCTCGTTCCCAGGATACGTACCCAGATACGTGTCCCGATTTTTTCGATCATATTATTTCAATTTCTTTCAGTATTTGTTTTGGGTTGAGATTACTTATGTCATTTGGTATCGGATCTGGATTCTCAGTCCTAGAGTCAGCCTGGACCAAGAACCCGATACCACCATACTGCCCGATTTGACCTTTTTGGTAGTCTGATTTAACCAATTTCAGTTTCAAATACTGTTTTTCAATATTTTAGATTTTTTATGATTTTCTAAAAATTTTTAGAATTATTCTGCAAAATCTTCAAAACCGGTGTCGATCGGTATCACTGACCAATTCCCAGATTTTTTTAGTTTTCAAATGGAGTTGAATTTTTTGAAATGACTTTCACATCACTTCTTAGAATCTCATTTTCTATCTAAATACATTTTTTGATATTTTTCTGAATTTATTAAAATTGCACCGATTTTTGTGTCGACCAGTATCGCCGAAAGATTTTAAGATTTTTAATTTGAAAATCAGATTGAATTTCTTGAATCTGATTTCACCAGGCATCCTAAAATAATATTTTATATTTTTGAGAATTTTTGGGAACGTTTCTGAAACAGTCAAATTGTACCCTGTTTAAATAATAATATTATTTTCCTTTCTTTTCTTTTCTTGCTTTTTCCTTCTCCTCTCCTTTACTTAAACTCCCAGGTTATCCTATTAATTTTGTTATTTAATAATATATTTATTCATTATTTTTTCTTATTTCTTTTCCTTTTCTTTATTTTTCCTTTTCCTTTCTTTTCTTTTCTTTCTTTTTCTTCTTTTCTTTTTCTCTTTCTTTCTCCCTTACCTGCTCCCCATGTCGACCATCCCCTGCAGCCACAGCCAACTGCAACCAGTAGCCCATCTTCGCCCCCACTCCTCCTCCTATACTCCCACTCTCCTTCTTCTTCTCTTTATTTTCCTTTCTTTCTTTCTTTCCTTCCCATCTTCTCCATTTCTCCTTCTCTCCCACCAACACACTCTCTCTCTCCCCTCCTTGACCAACCACCGCCTCCACCATCATCGTCACCCAGCACCGTCGTCCTACAGCCGGCACCGCTGTCCCCCCAACCTCCCACTTCTCTTCCCCATTTCCCTCCTTTCCAAACTCCACACCCTCTTCTTCAATTCCCCAAAACCCATCACTCCAACTTCATTTTCTCCTCCAAAATTCACCTTTAACTTCCTCAATTTCTTCACTCTCATCACCCAACCACCATCTCCTCCTCCTCCTCCAGCTCTCCAACACCACCATCTTCAACCAACACCACCACCATCAACCACCACTACCACCATCACCTTCAACAACAACAACAATCACAACAACATCAACAAACACCAAACCAAACCCCACCACCATTCCTCCCCCGAGCCTAGGCGGCGCCGCCGTCCAGGACGCCGGCGGCACCTAGAGCTGCCGGCTAGCCCCCCTCTCCCCTCCCTTCTTCTTTCTTTCTTTCTTTCCTTCTTTCTTTCTTTTCCTTCTTTCCTTCCTTCCTTTCTTTCTTTCTTTCTTTTCTTCTTTCTTTTCCTTCTTTCCTCTTTTACCCCTCTCTTATTTCCCCTATTTACCCTCTCCTTCATTCCCTAATTACCCCTTCATCTCCAAACATAACTCTTGAATCTGTGGGGGCCACCTCTTGAATCTATCCTCCAAAGGAAATATTCCTCCCTCTTGTCATGTCTCCTGGTGTTAGCGTGATAAGCATTCTCAGTGCATATTAACACACACACACATACCAATATAATAATGCCAGGAACATATATTACTCGGTCTCTCCCCTATTCGAATAATGGTACCCGCATATTGGAGTTCGGATGAGTTCTACTGGAAGTGCGGGCTCCAGTGTGAACTGTCGGTGTTGTGGGACGCCAGTGGGAAAGGGACAAGAATAATAAAATGACACTAATGATTATTATTGAATAACTTGAATGTAATACCTTTATATTCTCCAGTTATAGTGATAAATCATTTAATCAGGTGTTATGCCCTGAGTTGATACCCTACTTTATGACATATGATTTATGTGGCACAATGATTACTCTAGATACACTCTAGTTCTGTTACTCTGAGGGCAACTCAAGTTGTATGAATTCAGATGATGGCGACATGGGATATGTAGTATATAGATGAGGGTTTCCTTATTTGGATTATCTCCTTGACGTATCAATCTTATGAAACCATAATCTGAGCTTGTACAACTAGTTTTGTCCATACTTGTATTTATTGCATGTTTAATGTATTTATCGCATGTTTATTTGTACTTAAGCTCTCGATACCGTTTTCTACACATGCTTTCCAATTCAGACTTATCGATATACATGTATTTACTTGATTTTAAATTTTCTGCCGTTCCTTTAATTTCCTGTATGTTATTTGTCATTGCCCGTACCTGCATGCCTGAACCACATCACTTGATCATGCACACGTGTGACTGCCTGAGCATGCCAACTGGCCTTATCATATGTACTCGCTGGGTTGCTTTTTGACAACCCTGAATCTTCATGTCCAGATCTTAGAGTCTGAACCATGGTGGTCTTGCTATAGCTGATCAAAGTGCATAGCGGATCCTTCCGTGGCGATCAGAGCGCAGTAGAAGCTTAGACATCACTATAGCTCTTCCTCTCAGCTCTTCTCCTGATTGGCTCTCGAGGCCTCTCTTGCTGCTCGTGAGCACCTCTCAGCTTTTGTTATGTTTATCTCGTCGTATAATGTACTTTTATATTTTCTGGTGATGTAATATTCCTGTGATAACTATGTACTTGTACTTTTCTTTTAGAATGTATATTACTACTGTGCTTTCGCACTCCGATTCTTGCCTGTACTGATGCTTAACTTATATATTTGAGGGTATCTCCGACCTGCGTATATACGTCACAGTGACGTCTCGGTACCCGCGGGATCGGAGCGTTACAGTTATTATGCACAAACACCTTTCCCTTTACACACACACTCATTAGGTCGCTTCTGACGACCCTGAATTTGTACGTCCAGGATTTTGGACACCTTCTTATATTGTTCAGGTGTTTGTGTGATCGTACGCTTGCGAGGAGCCTTGAGTTCTCTCTTTTCGATTTCTGGTATTCCTACTATCCTTTATTTTGTCATTTCCTTGATTCTTGATATATTGGACTCATTGCTTATTTTACTCCATTATTCATCTGTTATCTAGTGTGGACATTTATATATATTATTGCAGTGATATTAATTTATCATAATAGATTTTTTTTTATATAACTTGTTCAGGTTAGTTAAAGCTTAGCATGTATGCGTGAGGTATTTTTCTTGCGTATATGCGTCACCGACTCTCGTCGCATCTCCGCTTCAGCATATTTTGGGAAGCGGGGCGTGACATTGGGACTATTCGTGGGATCGTGTGTCGATCTCAGAACAACGTTTTGGATTGCTCGTGGGATCGGATTTAGTGGAGTAGATTACTTTGGAAACTCGTCTTGGGTTTCACTTTGAGGTAAATGTTCTATTTTTTTTCTAGTTTGGATCTATTTCTGTTTCATTTTTCACATTGAGTTTGGTGTCTTTTTGAGTAGATATGGCCAGAATTAATTAGTCTATGGTGAAGATCGTGAACATCCAACAATCAAAGAGCGATGTGGTGAAGTTTAATGGCACGAAAAATTAAAAGGGCGAGGGAGATATTGAAAAGTTCAGAACTGGTGATCATGAAGATTTGAAAAAAATCAGTGTGCTTACTGTAAAGAAGTAGGACACTGAAAAATTGGTTGTTTAAAGCTCAAGAAGAAGAAGAAGAAGTCAAAATCAGAGTCCAAAATGGTAATGGCGATTGATAATGATTCTGACTCACTAGTTATTCACTTTCTGTCACCCCTATTACTTGCTATTCAGAGGAATCTAAGTGAATTTTGCATACGAGCATTACCTATCACGTTTGTCCTAAATGGGAGTGGATTGCTAGTTTTAAAAACTAGATGGAGGCTTGTTGACGTTCGGTGACGGTCATACATGCCAAATTGAAGGAATAGCTACAGTTCGCATCAAGTTGTTTGATGGGATGGTAAGAGAGTTGAAGGATGTGAAGTATGCACCTCAGTTGAGTAAGAATTTGATTTCAATTGGAGCTTTGGAGGCGCAAGACTTAAAAGAGATTCCTGAAGAAGGCGTTCTCAAGATGTCTAGTGGCTCATTGGTAATTCTGAAGGACATTCAGCACAACAGCTTGTACTACTTGAAAGATAGTACAGTTACTGAAATTTTAGCAGCTTCAAAACATTTAAAAGACGACTCTATCAGATTATGGCAGATGAGGCTCGGACAAGTTGGTTTGAATTCCTTGGAAGTGTTGGCCAAGCAAGGACTATTGTAAGGTGCATTGACCTGCAATTTGAAATTTGGTGAACGTTGTGTTCTGGACAAAAAGACGAAGGTGAAATTTGGCACCGCAACTCACCGCTCAAAAGGTCTTCTTGATTGTGTTCATGTAAATGTTTGGGGTCCTACCAAGACTGCATCACTTGGAGACTATCAGTACTTTGTCTCATTTGTTGATGATTTATCTAGGCGTTATTGAGTATACCTTATGATATACAAATTCGAAGACTTAGATATGTTGGTGATGTGGAAGAACATGATGAAGAAACAGACTCGTAAGAAAAATTAAGGTGCTCCAAATTGATAATGTTGGGGAGTACAAGGATAAATTCTTATGATTTAGCTAGAATACTAGTATTGATATTCACTTCACAATTGAAAAATATGTGGTGGCTAAGGAGATGAACCATTCTTTGCTGAAGAAAATTTGGTATTTGTTGTCTAATGCACAATTAGACAAGTCATTTGGGTTGTGGCTTTAAAATATGCTAGCCACCTCATGAATAGATTGCTATCGATTGTGATAGGAGTTAAAACTCTGTTAGATATTTGGTCGGGTAGAGCTGCTCAAGACTATGATTTGCTGCAGATATTTGGATGTCTGACTTGATTTCTTGTCAAAGATGACAAGTTGAATCGCGAGCAAAGAAGTTTGTGTTTTTGGGTGCCAAGAGGAATATGAAAGGCTACAAACTATGGGACTCCGAAAACAAGAAGATTGTGTGGAGTAAGCATGTCACATTTGGTGAGACTTCATTGTTAAAGTCTACCATCTCTCAGTAGGTGGAGAGATTGAAGACCAAGATTGTATCTCAGCGGGTAGAGGTTGATGCTACTCTACCATCTCCAGTTGGTTCGGTATCAGTTGGGATCTCAGCAGATGTGACATTGGGTGGAGATCATGCAGCCGTGATGGATACTAAACATGTTGAATTGTTTGCAGCGAAAGGAACCAAGTTGAATCCACAAAAGTAGGTAAAGAAGCGTGAATCTTAAATTGGTGAGTTAGACAAGCTCAAATTGAAGGCTGTTGTTCTCTATGACGGTATTAGTAAGGAGGTTCATATGACTCAGCTAGTTAGGTTGTTTTGAGCTCGGTGGAGCTCGTTTGGATGAACTACATGTGGCTTGATCCCGTTAGGCATGGGTACATAGGTAGACATAATGGTGCAGTTAGTTGCTGAGTCGAAATTAGTTGATTCGTTGTATTCGGCTCAGATTTGAGAAATCTTCACCGAGGTGGAGAATTGTGAAAGAAGAAGTTAAAATTTGAGTTTTCTAACTCATTGGGAAAATAGCAGAGAAAGAGAGCAGGGATGCAGGGCGGTCAACCGAGCGATCGACCGCAGCTCGTAGTAGAGGTGCACAGCCGTGCCAGATGAGGAAACATGATGGGCAGTCGACCAGATTGTCGACCGCATGAGGAGAGCTATCGACTGCACGGTCGACCACATGAGGAAAGCGGTCGACCGTACGGTCGATCGACTGGCACTAACAGAGAGTTATAATTGTTTTCTGGCGCAGACAATTTATACTAGCGATCGACCGCCCGATCGATCGCACAAGGAGCTGGCAGACTGGGCAGTCGATCGAGCTGCGATTTTGGCAACTCTGAGTTATTTTCAGAGTTCTATTTTGATGTGGATTTTTGTATACAGTTTGATTTCCTCTTTACTAGGATTGTAACCATGATTGCAGTCCTCTCACAAAAATGTCTTATTTTTGAGTATTTATTAAGATTGCGACTATGATCGCAGTCCTCACAAAAATGTCTAATTTTTTAATCTGACTCTCTTCTTGCTATATGATCGATTAGATTCGATTTGATCCCCTCTATCTTCTCGGGATCGAGATCGAATAATCCATGGTGCTGAAGCTACTCGCGGAGAGACTCACATGCAATTGGAAGTACGCTTTCTTCAGCCGAGTGGTGAAGAGCATCGTATGGATCTGAGAAATTGATAAAAAGGAGAACAAAATTATATGGGAAGAAAGACACGATCAGTCTGATTGCTTTTTTCTGACGTGAATAAGGCTGGGGCTAAACAAATTATAAAGCAGAGTTTTTCTTAATTATGTTAAGAGATAAGTGACTGTATTTTAAATTTTATTTGACAACAGTGCCTTGGTTATTTGTAGAGCCTTTTCCTTATTCAAACAATTTTTTTTTATCACTCTCTATTTCTCTCTCTCTTTTTATCTCTCCTCTTTTTTCAATATAATTTCCCTTTTTGTGATAAATGTTTCATGGCAACAAGGTGTAGGAGAAAAAACTACCAAAAGAACAAGGTGTTATATGCAAAACTCTTTCCGCCAATCGTTTAAAGCCAAAGAGTTATATTCAAAACTTCACCAAAATAACATACGTGGCGACGAGAGGTTGCATCTAACTCCCTGCACGCTACAACGACCCCGCACCAGATCCTCATTCTCTTGAGCGCGGAGAAAAAATATCAGCAGCGACAGCGACACCGCGGGCCCCACTGGCTTCCCCATTTTACCCCCCAACATTTATCAAATTACAATCCTACCCTTTTCTCCCTCTCTCCTTCCCCTCTTCGTTTTGACCCCGTGCTCCCTCCTAAGCCCTCAAGAACCCGCGGCGGGTTCGCTCGCTCGCTCCCCTCTCTCTTTTCTCCCGCAGATTCAAAATCCTAACCCTAATCCCACCCCTTCTTCTACAAATTCTGTGTAAATATATCTGTAATTCGATTGGTCGGCATGTTGCGGCTAGTCGATTGAGCTCGGCGGTGGAGGATCAGAGGGGGAGATGTATATGGAGCGAGGCGTTGGATCCAAGTCTGAGATCTGGGCCATCGACCGGAAGCGGATCAACGATGCGCTCGACAAGCATCTGGAGCGGTCGTCGCCGTCGACGTCGAGGGGGTTGAGCAACGGGAAGGAGAAGGATAGAACCCCGCTGCCGTCGAATTCTTCGGGGAAGGCCCCCGATCATCGCGACCAGCGCTCTGGGTCGGCGGCTAAGAGCAAGTGCTCCGATGGTGAGGTTTCTTCATGTTTAATCTTTTCTGCGTTTCTTCTAGTTTGATGTGTGGATGGAATTGGTGGTTCAGGCTTTGAAAGAACTGTTGGAATTTGGATGAGATGAGCATTGTAGAAAGAATTAATGCAATAAGTTGGTAATGGGGGAAGCTTTTGATTAAAAATCATAAAAGCTGTTTTTTTTTTTTTTTTTTTTAAGAAGAAGGGCTGATTTTGCCATGATGAACTGGCTGCACTTGCTTAGAGAATCATTTCTGAAGTTATTACTGCTTTTTAGGGATGAATATGTTTGGGTAATTTGATTGAGTGAGAGACAGGGGGACACTCTTGGGGGGTGCAACAGTAGCATGGTAATTTGATTGTGTGATAAAGGTTTATGAGTCATAAGTTTGAGGGAAAATGCTAGACTCGCTTACTTTTGGTGTATTCACTTACTTTTGATGTATTTATGAAGATATTTGCTTTACTACGGCTAGTAAGAAGAGGTCTAGCAGTGTCTAAAAAACACTTCAGTGCCAGCTTGTTTTTTTTGTAAGAATTGAAATAAGTTTTAGGAGCAAGGTGAGATTCGGTAGCTAGAGTTTTTTTTTTGGAGTAACCATCAATCTTTTCCATATTCGTGCTTCTTTTATTTTTTTTCCCTTTATTCATACTCTTGACATATTGGCATACTAAGGTGAGATTCTCTGTTGTATTTCACTAGTGGACAGAATCTCATCGTGCATTCTGTCTTTGTTGCTACTTTCCAGAAGAATCGGAGACAGACAGCGAAGAGTCAGATGTTAGTGGTTCAGATGGGGAAGACACATCTTGGATTTCATGGTTCTGTAACCTAAGAGGGAATGAGTTCTTTTGTGAAGTTGATGATGAGTACATACAGGATGACTTTAATCTCTCTGGCTTAAGCAGTCAGGTTCCGTATTATGATTATGCCCTTGATCTGATTCTGGATGTTGAGTCTTCTCATGGTAAGTGAGCCTAGATCTATGCTGTACTACTTTTACTCGGCATTTCATTGTCTTTGATTGGAATGATTCATGTGCCTATGTAGCAGTTTATTGTTGCTAAATTGATGCATCCATTCAATATAGTCCCCCCCACCCCCCCACCCCCCCCCCCCCACCAAAAAAAAAAAGTGTTTAGTTTATGTGTACTTCTATAATTTTTTTCACATGTATCTTTGTCAATCTTGTAACATGATAAACTTTTGCACCAACCCCCCCCCCCCCCCCAACACACACACACACACACACACACACACACACACACACACAAATAAATAAATAAAATAAAATAATAATAATAATAAAGAATCGCACGCGCACGCATACTCATACACGAAGACACATACCCACCACGAGCGCACGCACCCATCACCACCATGGCACAGAAAGAAGAAGAAGAGGGGGGGAAAAACATCACACATCTTTATAGTATATGTAATGCATGATGTTGCCTAAGAAAATGAAAGCATAAAACCACATGGTTTCACTCTAAATGGGGCCTGATTTTAGAGGCCTCAAGACTAGTTAGGCTGTGTGGGTGTTGTAAATGATTGGAGAAGACTTGCAGTGGCTTGATTTTTTTGCCGGTAATCGAATCTTCAGATAGTTTTATCTCTGGATTATCAGGTTCATTAGTCCTTCACTTAAAGAAAATGGCAATGTGCTTACATTAATGAGTTGTTTGAATGGCTGCACTTAGAGTAAACGCTAGTCCAGTCCTCTGTTTTGGTGCAGTTGGAGCTGCATTTCAGGTCTTTTTTCTACAGTTAGAGGTGTGACAGTTGAGATGTAATAAAAAAAATTAAAAGGAAATGCCACATCGGCCTTTTTAAAGTCATATCTACACAATATTGTTCACCGTGCACTGAACCAAACAACTATTCTTGATTTCATGCAATTGGAGTTGTAAATGCAGGTCGTTAAACCAAACACATGATTCATACTCCAATTGTAGGAATAGAAAGCTACATGTAGTTGGAGCTACAATGTCGCTCAAGCTACATCAAACTAAACAAACCCCTAGGAGAAAGAAGACTAAAGGGGGATGATGGCACTCCAACGAAAGGAGAAAGAAGGCCTCATATTAGGGCAAAAAATCCTTTATTGGGGAAAGAAGCTCCTATCAAGGGAGACACAACTCCCTTAAAAGGGTAGATTATTGCTACATAATCATATTTGGTCAAATCAAGCCGGCAATAGTGTGTGCTGGCAATTTTAATTTGAAAACCCTTACATACTGTGGATGGGGAGATTTCAAACTGCAACAACCAAGTCATCTGAGCTCACTTGGTAGTTCTATGTTACTATGCTTCTTTCATGTTACTTGCTAAATGGTAGAATCTGCTTCTTTCTAGAGTTTTTGGGTTAGTCTCTCCCCTTCTGTTTGTCAATATATTCAATTTTATCATGCATTTTTTTATCGGCACCATCTGCCTCCATGCTCGATAACATATAATGACATGGGGATTAGTACTTTCTAAGAGCAAGAAACATTTAAGATTCTAAGTTAGTCAAGCATTCTGCTGCTAAGCCCCTGAATGTCATCTGATCTGAAGTTTTTCTGTGGACTCTAGGCAAGTTCAATGAATGTGCAATGCGCAGCTCCCAAATGGGAATTTGATATATAAACACACATGTTAAAAATGTAATAGAGGGGTTTTCTTGCAAATAAAAAAATCAAATTTGGAGGATGATAAATGGGTTAATGCAAAAAACAGATTTAGTGTGCTAGGTATGCAAATTATAGTTTCTCAAAGTATATAGTGGTGGATATAGGATTTTGTATGAAAGACGAAATGTATTGAAGGATATATATGTGCAGAACTTTACATTTATTCCAATCCTTCCTACGGAGTATCTATGTTTTATGGACAGTAACACTGATATTGTAATACAACATGGACGGTGGGGTGTTAAAGATCAAAGGTCTTGTGTGTTTATTTGTGGATATATGTATTATATGTATTTTTTTCTGTATAAATATGTCTGAGATATTGTGGTATATGGAAGGAAGCTAAGGCTTAAGGTTGTGGTAACTGGCAAAGCAATTAATTTACTATTAACTTTTCAATAAGATAATGCATTGCAGACATTTTTATGCATATTCTTTAGTAAAGTGAGGTAGACAGGTTGATGACTGTGCAAAAAAGCATCGGACATGGATGAACACACATGGCATATTTTGGATATTGATAAACATGCCAATTTTAAATGGAGAGAACTGCATATCATTATCGTGCAAAAGAAAAGGATTTATTTTGTGTCATAGACCAAAGCAAACTTCTCCCCTGACATTCTTGGGAGAAAGTTTGGTTTCAAAGTTTTTCTCCCCTTAATTCTGAATGAAACCCAGACCTTGGATGTGTCCTGCAACCGGCTAGACATCTGTGTTCATGTATAATACAAATTCTTTTTTCATTATTTCATGAATGTACTTTCTTATTACTGTTTATGTTATTAAGGTATGGCTTTATTTACTTTTATATGTACGCTCATATTTTGTGTTTAGATTAATTCTTTATGGACAGTGAGAATACTGTACTCAGCAAGTAGGTTGGTCAGACGGCATTAAACTAAAACAAGTCCTGCAAGGGGACATTCCAATTAACCTTGAAATTGCTACTGAATAGGTGATATGTTTGCTGAGGAACAAAATGAACTGGTTGAATCGGCAGCTGAGATGCTATATGGTCTGATTCACGTGCGCTATATTTTAACCAGTAAAGGGATGACTGCTATGGTGAGAACATGCATTGAGCCTTTTGATCTACGTAATTTCCTTTGTTGTTCTGTATTGAATTTTTCTGATATGACTACTTCTACAGCTAGATAAATTCAAGAACTATGATTTTGGAAGGTGTCCTAGAGTTTACTGCTCCGGTCAGCCCTGTCTTCCTGTTGGTCAATCAGACATTCCTAGATCCAGTACAGTGAAAATCTATTGCCCTAAATGTGAAGATATATATTACCCCAGATCCAAGTACCAAGGCAGTATCCATTCATTACAAACTTCTTTCATGCTTCTAACTTCACATTGCAATTTGTTGTTAAAATTCACTTGCATTTATCAAGCAACTAAAATTGATTTGCGGGCCACCAATTGGATAATCTTTGCCAGTCACTCTAACAACAGATATATATTTGCCAAATCATCATTTTCATTCCTTCTCATTTTTTTGTTTTGACCAAGAATGATAATCAGCTGCATTACTGAAAATTGATGCTGAGGTAAACTATCTTGACATCTTAGACTTTTGATGTAGGGATTGCTTAGAATGTGTAGATTATGGTTGATGGTCTAAGCACCTATTGGACGTGGCCCATTATGCATTATGGCATAGACAAGACAAAGCTAATGCATTTTAGTATTAATTTTCAGTTTATATATAAAAAAAAAAAAATGAAAGTTTATTTGCATCATCCTGTGGTGTACTCTCGTGGTTGTTATCTTCTTAACTTTGCATAGACATTGATGGAGCTTACTACGGCACAACATTTCCTCATCTGTTTCTAATGACATACGGACACCTTAAGCCACAGAAGGCATCTCAGAGGTATGTTCCAAGAGTATTTGGCTTTAAAATCCACAAGCCATAAACACTAGATACGAGTCTCCTGTATGCAAGGTCAGAGGCGGTTTGGCCTTTTACGCTAAAGAGTGGTGCTTGTAGCGAGAGCAAAGAAGCTTTAGATCAACTGCTATCCCTCTTGAAAACAGGGGAAATGTTTGTGCTCAGTTTTACCTATTATTCGTGATACAAGCTATTGTTTATTGTTGTTTAGCATAGGTAATATGGTTTGTTATTTATTGCCTTTTTGTTATGAAAACTCTAATATGATAGGCTGCCCATGAACCATGCATAGTAAATTTAGTATGCGATGACTTAAGCGATGATATCAGCATGTAAATAGTAAATGCATAGTATTTTAGAATTTCACTATATTTAAGTCATTCCTGGTTCATTCTTATGTACAACTGAAATCGATAAGAGCTTATTATTCTACTATCTCTTTCAAGAAATTTTATCTCAGTGTTATATTTTTACTTTTTACTACACATCATTAGCACGAGCGCTTTAGTTCTGTCATAAGCTTTTACCCCATCAGCTCAAGGAAAAAGTTTTATCATAAACCTCTCTCTTCATTAGCTCAAAGAAAAAGTTCTGATAAAAAAGGTAAATTATTTTACTTATTACACTCGTTAACACCACTACTATAAATAAAAGGAGGTTCTATCACTTATTTATAGTAATGTAATGTAATTATAAAAAAATACTATTTATGTCTGTATAAACACCCACTGAAAGGTTTACTGAATATTATGATGTGCTTATATTTATTTCATTATTTATTACTTCATTATTTATATCTGTATAAACACCTACTGAAAGGTTTACCGAGTAATGTGGTGTGTTTATATTTATTTCATTATTTATTACTTCATTATTTATGTCTATATAAACACCCGCCAAAAGGATTATTGAGTAGAATAGCGTGTATATTATAACTCATAAATATATATATTACTAAACATTTATTTTACCATTAATGTGTTTCTCTCTCTCTTCCTAAACAGCTATAAACGATTAATTTTGTTCTATAAATTGATGAATTATAAACCTCCATAAATCACTTCTCAATCTCTCTTCATCCTCAAGTTCTTAATCATCTCCACAAGTTTTTCAATTAAAATTTTCACAATATGCTTAGTTCATTTTTGAAGTTTATTATTGTTTTCATCATCATTTTTATTATTACTCATTTTGTTGGATACATGTTTCCAAGTGATTTTCGACTGAACATTTTACTTCTATTGTTCATTTTTCCTCTTTTGTTCACTACTATTATGATTGAAATGTAAGTTTTAATATTTTATTTTGAAATAATAATATTGTGATTCTAATTATTTGTGTATTCTGTTAAACCTTGTAAAGTTTGAATTCATTCTACTTGATATCATGGGAAAGAATTATATGTCTTGAGTCATTGATATAGAAATGTATCTCGAATTAATGGGTCTCATTGAGACAATAAAAGAGAGAAATTGTACATTTATAAAGTAAAAGTGACGATCTTTATACGTAAACATCTTGACGAGTGTTTAAATGTGAATAGCTCACAGTGAAAAGCCCAAGTGTCCTATGAAAAATCTCAAAGAAAGATTCGATCATCAAAAGAAATTGTGTTTCTTGCCACACTTGATGAATGAAACGCTTTGTGTTTCTAAGACTTCAAGAAAGTTAGTGATTAACACTACAATATTCAGAATAGTCTCGCAAGTAAAATTCTAAGGGGTGAATATCACAGATGAAGAAATATTGGAGAAAATTTACTCCACATTTCATGCATCTCATACAACCTTGCAACTACAATATCGGTTGCGAGGTTTTAAGAAATATTCTGAACTAATTTCATCTCTTCTAGTGGTGGAGAAAATGAATTTTTGATAAAAAAAAAAATCATCAGTCTCGTCCTACTTAGTCAACAGCGTTTCTAGAAGCAAATGATGCATCTTCTAAAATTTATGAATGAGAATATAATCATGGTCGAGGTCGTGGACGCTGCCGAAGTAGTTATTACAACTCTTCACAAGATCGAAGTGATTATTACAACCTTTCACAAAACAACACAATTCACAAGAAATATCATGTGAAAATACATAATAAAGAAAAATATGTTCATGAAAATTCTCTCCAGAATCCTGAAGATTCTCTTGTTATAAATGTAGTTCCAAAGGGGACTGGTCTCGAGTCTGTCGAACATCAGAACACCTTTGTAAACTTTATAAGACATCCTTAAAAGAGAAAGAAAAGTAAATTTCACTGAACATCATAACTATATGGATGATTCAACTCATCTGAATGCTTCAGACTTTACTGATAATTTTGCTGACATGGATAATGGTGATAACTAGATATATAAGTTATTTCTATGTTTTGTCATTTATATTTTTCAAAATTATCTTTGAATGTAATATTTCATTCATAATAATATGTTTGAAATTTTATTCTAATCAAATTATTTATCTTTGCATGAAGCTTGATATGGATTACACTAATGATGTCAAGATCAAAACCGAGGATATTTGCATGCCGGATAGTGGCGCAACACACAATATTCTCAAATATAAAAGGTATTTCTTTGATTTAAAACTAACAAAGACAATTATTAATAAAATATCATGTCTTGTAGACTTGATTGAAGGAACTGATAAGGCCAGCTTCATATTGCCAAATAGAACAAAATTTTTCATAAAAAATGCTTTGTTTTCACCAAGGAATTTGTTAAGTTTTAATGACGTATATCTTCATGTATATGATACAGTCTGCAACTGAAGGAAATATGAAATATATGTATCTTACTACCTATACATTAGGAAAAAAGTGCATATTAAAAAAACTACCAAAGTTTCTTTTGGGATTGCATTACGCATATATAAATATGATTGAATTACATGTGGTAGTTAAAAAAGATTCTCAGACATTAACTTTGTGGCATGACCTTTTAGGCATCCTGGTTCAATAATGATGCGAAGATTATTGAAAACTCGCATGGACATTAATTGAAGGGCCAGAAGATACTTCAAACTAGTAAAAATTTCATGTGAGACTTGTTCTCTTGGGAAATTGATCGTGAGACCATTACCAACTAAAATTAAAATTGAATCACCTACATTTCTTAAACGTATTCAAGGTGATATATGTGGGCCTATTCATCCACTGTGTCGACCATTTCGATACTTTATGGTATTGACAGATGTCTCTAGTAGATGGTCACACATTTATCTATTATCTACTCGCAATGTGGCATTTGTAAGATTTCTTAGATAATTAGATGACGAGCACAATTTTTTGATTATACAATCAAGAAAGTTAAACTTAATAATACTGGTGAGTTTACGTCTCAATCTTTCAATGATTATTGTATGTCAATTCGGATTACTGTTGAACATTATGTTGCCTATATACAAACACAAAATGGTTTGGCTGAATTACTGATTAAGCACCTCTAGCTTATTTTTAGACTATTAACAATGAGAACAAAACTTTCTATTTTTGTATGGAGTCGTGCAATTTTACATGATGCGGCATTAATTCGCATCAGACCAAGTGCATATCATGAGTACTCCCCATACAATTGGTATTTGGTCAAGAATTAAATATTTTTCATCTAAGAATTTTTAGTTGTGCAGTATATGTACCAATTACTCTACCGCAACGCACAAGGACAAGTCCTCAAATAGGAATATATGTCGGATATGAATCTCCTTCTATTATAAGATATCTTGAGCCTTAAACCGGTAATGTTTTTATAGCTCATTTTGTCAACTGCCATTTCAATGAGGTAATTTTCCAACATTAGAGGGAGAAAAGAAACAGCTGAAAAGGAGATTTCATGAAGTGAACTATCTTTATTGCATCTTGATCCTTACACAAAACAATGTGAGTTAAAAGTGCAAAAAATTATACATTTATAAGAAATAACAAATCAATTGCCATATGTGTTTATTGATAAAAAAAGAGTAATTAAATCATACACACCAGCTGCAAATGCTCCTGCTCGAATTGAAATCCCAAAAGGACAATTCGAAAATGAAGTCACTAATGAATCTAAGACACGCCTGAAGCGTGATAGACCAATCGATTTCAAAGATAAAAATCCTCGAAAAAGAAAGACAACAGATAAGCATGAGATCTCTATTGATTATGTCAATACAGTAGGATTATAGAATCGAAATGAGATGAAAAATATTGGTGAAATGTTTTTTTATTCCGTAGCATATAATATTGTTAACAGAAGCGTGGATCCTAAACCAAGCTATGTCACTGAATATCAAATAGACATGATTGGATTAAATTAAAAGATGTTATTGTTGGCCTAGAGGCCCTGCACTCTAGTTTTGATGATGATTAACTCATCTAGTTATTGTTTACTAATAATCTTGTGATATTTAGTTTCAGATATTTGATCAAAATATTAGTTGGTGATTAGTTTAAACAAAGGTATTTTGGAGCTTTCACATAGTGATTCAAGAGCTCGAGCGTCAAGATCGTACTTAGCACTCGGTTTGAGTCAAGCTCGTTGGATCGTGTTTGGATCGAGTCAACTTGGAGACGGAGTTCTACAAGAAGACATCGGTTTGTTTAATTAAGATGGTGTTTAGATCATTGTAAAGATTAGATAGCGTTGATATGCTCAAGTTCATAATACACACTTATTTAAAGTTTTATGTTTGTTTTCAGTTTAACCGGTTTCGGTTTTTCATATATATAGTTTTCATAAATAGATAGAATCAAAACAAGTTTACATGGTTTAATGTATATGAGATTTGTTCTATATACATCTATGCTTCATCTATTTAGAAAAACTTATTTTGATAGTCTATTTCATGAGTTTGGAGTTTTGTATTTAAACAAAACTTATTTTTGGATTTCATGTCAAAAACATAAATATAAATCTTTATATGTATATTGGATTCTATCCATATGTAATATGTTTCGTATCATGTTTTTGTATTTACATGTGTTTTGAAAAAATCGGACTTCCATTTCAAAAATTCAAGTTTTGAAAAATACGGATTTTGGTTTAAGGTAAATTTTTTATCTCACAAAAATGGTTCAAATTGTTTGAAATATGTGTTGAATTTTTATCACACATATTTGTATTTCAAAGATCTAATAAGAACTGATTTTTGTGGAATTTATGTGATTTTATGGGATTTAATTGAAGATAAAAACTCGATTTTTTAATCCCCATAATAGTCTGACCTGGCTGTCTGCCGGTCCACCGAGGCAGAAGTCGGTCGACCGGTCCGGTCGACGACGTGCACAGGACGTGCAAGCAGCCTAGGCTGGTGGGACGGTCGACCGGGCGGTCGACCGTCCAGAGAGCTCTGCTCTCTGGAAATGGCCCTGGCGGTCGACCGGCAGAGAGCTACTACTCCCTGTATCCAGTCCCGGTCAACCGAGCGGTCGACCGGAGGCACAACGGTCATAAAAATGACCGTTGGGCCGGTCGACCGCGACCGGGCGGTGAAAATTGCCATTTCCTGATGCCAACGGGCAGAAATTTTGTGGGGCTATATATACCCACTCATTCGAGTTGTTTTCTCTAAGAATTTCAATAGCAAATTTTTCATCTTTCAGCAAGTTTTTAAAAGAGTTTTTGTGCCAAAAGATTTGATCTTTATTTGTTTTTAAAAGGGTTGGAAAAATCAAGAAAAGGAGAAGTCTTTGGGATTGGTTTTTTATCTTCATTTTTATATCTATTCTAAAAGTTTTCCCAAGAGTTTTTCTTTGTGTTTTTTATTCCAATCTCTTTAGTTTTCTCACACTTGAGCTTATCATATCTATCCTATCTATTCGGATCTATTTTTGTGAGAAAAATTAGTTTGTGGTTGTTGATACCGTCAAGTGTTGTAGACCCTCCTTTCTTTGTGATATCCCTCTAGTGAGAGGTGATTGTGTTGTTATCCCTCTTAGTGAAGAGGTGATTATTGGAATGGTGTTTGCATCCCTCTAGTGAGAGGTAATTGAGTTGGAATCCCTCTAGTGTGAGGTGATCTTTGTTTGGCTAAGTGCATATCCCTCTAAGTGTAGAGGTGATTTATTTTGTGTCTTGCCTCTAAGTGTAGAGGTTATATTTGGTGAGAGAGGAGTTGTGTACTCCCAAATTGTATTTGCCCAAATCCTCAGTGGAAATTCCCTGTGTGGGAAGTCCTGTGTGGACGTTATAGTAGAAATCCTTCTGTGTGAAGGCGGGGACATAGAGCTGGGTGCTCGAACCTCGAAACATATCCTTGTGTTTGTGTTTGATCCACTTTCTCTAACTCTCTCTTATATTGTGCATTATTCATATTGTTCATATCATATACATGCTTGGTTTGATTGTGTGCCTATACTTGTGTTTAACCAAGAGAACTTCATATAGCACCTCAACTCTTATTTAGAGGAATTTATAGGAGATAATCTAGAGCCCTTCACCGGGAATTCGGCTACACTCTTTGGTTACACTAAGTGTGTTGCAATTAATTTTAATTTCGCATCATTTGTCGTTAGATTAGCTTTACACCTACACCCCCCTCTAGGTGTACTTTCAATTGGTATCAGAGCCTACGCTCCTGATATTAGGTTTAACCACCTAGGATTGAGATCTTGCTTTGCTAATCTATAGTTGCATTTGCACACATATATTTTACACATGAATTTCATGACCCCTCTTATGTTTGATGTTTCTAACATCGACGTATGGAAGATTAAGATGAGTATGTATCTAAAAACCTTAGGCTTGCATGTTTTTCTTGCCGCTACGAAGAAATCCTATCTTGGTAATGGCAAGCATTTAGAGGCCAATGCACAAGCCCTAACGGCACTTAGAAGCAAATTAAATAAAGAATATTTGTATTTAGTTTCTCATTGCGATTCCACCTTTGCAGTGTAGAACACATTGACTTCTCCAAAGTTTCAAATGCCAAACATTGTGGAGATGAAATCTAGTAGAGGATAATCCGAACAACATTGCTATATGGTCCAAGGGAATGACTCCCTTGAGGTAAATTCGGAAACTCACCTAGATGATTGTGCTAGTTCTTCCGGCGATGATTTAGTTGATGCCGATGCTTTAAATGAAGAACTTTTCATTGTTTGTGAAAAATTATTAGAAAAATATAAAGCTTTGAAAAAGAAAAGTTTTGGACTTAATAAAGAAAATAAGGATTTGGTTTCAAAACTTGATTTGGTTTTACAAGAAAAGGATGAGATTTCAAGTGAACGTGACTCACTTAAATCCCAACTTGACCTTGCCCTAAAAGAAAATAAAATTTTGAAAACCAAAAATGATTGTGAAAATGTTTTGAAGAAAAATGAGACTTTATTTTTAAAACTTGATTTTGTTATAAAAGAAAATGAATCTTTGAAAAACAAAATTATTTCTATATCAAAAGAATTGGATTTGATTTCAAAGAAAACATTTCTTTGAAAAATGATATTGATACTCCTGTTTGCCATGCTAGTGTAGCTACACATTCTAGTGTTTCTATTGCATGTTCCACCTCTTTTTCTATTATTGCAAATGATATAAATGTTTTAAAGAAGAGTGTTGATTATTTGGGCTCCACTTTGAGCCAATGTGCTTTGATCACACACGGTTGGAATCTATATTTCGAAAGAAACAAGTTCCACATATGCATGCACACAAATCACGGCATACGCATACTTCTCACGTTCATACACACAACACCATGTATGCTCATGTGTACACTTGTACACATTGTGGAAGTAAGGGCCACCTTACGAAATTTGTTTTGATAGAATTCACGATTCAAATTTTGCAAATAAATTTGTTTAGGTTAGGAAAGGAGCTTACCCCCATGGACCCAAAAGAGTATGGGTACCAAAGACCACCCCTATTTTATTTGATGTAGGTGTGGGCTCTCACTGACGTGAGAGTATTGGTGCCTTGAGGTGGATGCGTTCCGAGTTAAATGGTGACTATTTTGGATGTATCGCTTTCAAGGGAAGTTTGGTGGGAGGACCACCTTGTTTTGGAGCTTAGAGATTTGCCCTCATGGTTTTGGTAACGATCTCTAAACTCCCATTTAATTTACATGCTTTCGTATTATTTACTTTTAGCATGTTTTGATTTTACATGATTATTATGTTAAATGTCATGATAATTAGATTTGTGACATACATGTATAGTATTTGAGATACACCCATGTTCATATGGATTATTACTTTTGTGTTCTCACTTTAGATTAGCTATCGTGTATATCATAACTCTAAACATGTGCATTCATATAATGATCATATTAGTTTATGTTTTGTTTCTATCCTTCATGATTTGATTACATGTTTAGATGTAGCTTTCATTAAAACTTGTGCATATGCTTGTACAACTAATGAGCCACAAATTGATTATTATATGTTTGTACTTGATTGCTCATTTGTACCCATTAGATGTGCTAGTATAGCCTAGTTTTGATGATTCATGCATTTTGACTTGTATTCCCTATTTTTGGACATGTTTTTCATGATGATATGTTTTAGCTTCATGTATATGTTACTTTTGCCAAAACTATTGGATATACATGTATAACCTTGAGTCATTTGCCTTTCATGCAAAATCTCTTTATAGACTCAATTATGTTTGGATATTTATGTATACCTTTAGTTTTGACTAAATATACATATATCTTGAAGTGGATTTAGTTTTGATGATTTTTGAAGGAATTTTATATTGAGCTTAATTGCCTTATTCTATGATTTTGTTGATTACATGACGTTGTACACTCACATTATTTGATGATTACTCGTGATTTGTTTTCATGAGATTATATGAGCTTTATTGCTATTTGAGTGTTGATGATTGTGTGATTTTCATGTTTTCATGGATATATTCTTATTTTATTTCTTACTTCAAGGATTTCTACTAGTTTTCAAGTTTTTCATAAAACTAGTTCCATATTTCTTCATTTTGGAAGAGTTTTCAATTATGCTAAAATTATTTTCAAACTTATTTTTGAAAACCTCTTCCATCGATGGGCGGTTAAATTGGCGACCATGTCTTGTATGCTCAAATTGAAAAAAAAAATTCAACAAGTACATGATAGGGTGGAAAGTATGAGTTATACACTTGATTCTCATTGTGTTTCAATTGGTATCATAATTGATATTTATTTTGTATACTCATATTTATTTCTATATATGTATGCTTCAACTTCAAACAATATCAATTTAGATTGGTATTTATATTTTCATACACATATATATGTTTTGATTGTGCTTACTATATCTTTATATTTTTAAGCACAAATTTTGTCATGCTAAACTTGATTTAGTCCTTAATGACAATTATTTTTCAAATTGGTATCTTATACAAACTTATGCATTGTTTTCATGAGTATTTCATAAAGGGGGAGAAAATTCATGTTTTACCTTTCGATCGATTTTATTTACAATTGATATCTTACTCCCACTCTTTATGTTGAAAAATGATATCTTAGTTTTCATTTGGCTTCCTACGCTCCTAATGAAAAATTATTTTCAATTGGTATATGTTTCATTTTCAATATTGATATCAAGAATATTAAATTGATATTATTCTCTATTTGGTATCTCTATTGCAAAATGATTTTAGTATTAACCAAAAAGATTGGTTTATGTTTTTCAAATTGGTATCAAAAGTGTAAAATATTTTCAATTGGTACAAATTTTTACAATTGGTATCAAGATTTCCTATATATTTATATCTTTCAATTTGTATCAAAATTTTTTGTTGGTTTCTTCAAAATGTTTAGTTTATTTTCAATTGGTATCATAATGTTTCGATGTATACCTTCATACAAAATTGATATATTTTTCAGTTGGTATCATAATGTTTTGATTTGTATTAGTTATATGCAAGGGAAGCTTAACATCTTCTCTATATATATATTCATGTTGAGTGTATGTCATTGAAGTGATTGACCTTTATTTGGTATGTAGTACACGTGTGTAGTAGGAGCTACACATCTTCTTTTATACATTGCATATTATGCTTTATGTGGTTAGGGTTTAGTCATCTCTTTTCATATAAATGCATGTATGCAGGGGGAGTTAACTCCACGTCTCTCCTCTTCATGAATGTATATAGCATATATACCTTTATTATTTTGATTTATGCAAAAAGGGAGAAAAATATTATTTATGCCCTTTAGTATTTGTACCTTTTTGTTGATGAATTGACAAAAAGGGGAGAGATATTTTGGAGTTTTATATATGCATGCTTGTTTATATGTATGTTTAAATTTGTTATCTTTTACCATTGGTATCAAGAGCATCTTTTGTTGGTACCAAGAGGTTTTGTTGGTATCAAGAGCAACATTTTTTAAGAACATTTTTATTTTAAAATTAGTATCAAGAGCATGGTTATTTCTTTGGTATCAAAGATCATGTTTGTTTCATTTTCTTGTTTTATGCATGTTTATGCATATTTATTTTTAAGCATTCACTGTATATCTTTATTGTTTATTGCTATGCATGAGTTAAGGGGAGTTTCTATGAAGCTTAACTTTAATTCATGCATATATAACTCCATGAGTTTTGTCATCATCAAAAAGGAAGAGATTGTTGGCCAGAGGCCCTTCACTCTAGTTTGATGATGATTAACCCATGTAGTTATTGTTTACTAATAATCTTGTGATATTTAGTTTTAGATATTTGATCAAGATATTAGTTGGTGATTAGCTTCAACAAAGGTGTTTTGGAGCTTTCACATAGTGATTTAAGAGCTCGAGCGTCAAGATCGCACCTAGCACTCGGTTTGAGTCAAGCTCGTTGGATCGTGTTTAGATCGAGTCAACTTGGAGACGGAGTTCTACAAGAAGACATCGGTTTGTTTAGTTTAAGATTGTGTTTATCATTGTAAAGATTAGATAGTGTTGATATACTCAAGTTCACCATACACACACTTATTTAAAGTTTCATGTTTGTTTTCGGTTTAACCAGTTTCGATTTTTCATATATAGAGTTTTCATGAATAGATAGAATCAAACAAGTTTACATGGTTTAATGTATATTAGATTTGTTCTATATACATCTATACTTTATCTATTTAGAAAAACTTATTTAATAGTCTATTTCATGAGTTTGAAGTTTTGTATTAAACAAAACTTATTTTTGGATTTTATATCAAAAACATAGATATAAATCTTTATATGTATATTGGATTCTATCTATATACAATATGCTTCAAAGTTGTTTAAATATCATGTTTTTGTATTTACATGTGTTTTGAAAAAATCGGACTTCCATTTCAAAAATCTAAGTTTTAGAAAATACGAATTTTAGTTTAAGGTAAATTTTCTATCTCACAAAAATGGCTCAAATTGTTTGAAATATGTGTTGAATTTTTGTCACACATATTTGTATTTCAAAGATCTAATAAGAACTGATTTTTGTGGAATTTATGTGATTTTATGGGATTTAATTGAAGATAAAAACCCGAGTTTTTAATCCCCATAATAGTCTGACCTGGCTGTCTGCCGGTCGACCGAGGCAGAAGTCGGTCGACCGGTCCGGTCGACTGATGTGTACAGGACGTGCACGCAGCCTAGGCTGGTGGCCGGTCGACCGGGCGGTCAACCGTCCAGAGAGCTCTGCTCTGTGGAAATGGCCCGGTCGACCGGCAGAGAGCTGCTGCTCTCTGTATCCAGTCCCGGTCGACCGAGCAGTTGACCGGAGGCACAACGGTCATAAAAATGACCGCTGGGCCGGTCGATAGGGCGGTCGACTGGAAGGGCAAAATTTCCCTTTCCTGCTGCCAACGGGCAGAAATTTTGTGGGGTTATATATACCCACTCATTTGTGTTATTTTCTCTAAGAATTTCAAGAGCAAAATTTTCATCTTTCAGCAAGTTTTTAAAAGAGTTTTTGTGCCAAAATATTTGATCTTTATTTGTTTTTAAAAGGGTTGGAAAAATCAAGAAAAGGAGAAGTCTTTGGGATTGGTTTTTTATCTTCATTTTTATATCTATTGTAGAAGTTTTCCCAAGAGTTTTTCTTTGTGTTTTTAATTTCCAATCTCTTTAGTTTTCTCACACTTGAGCTTATCATATCTATCCTATCTATTAGGATCTATTTTTGTGGGAAAAATTAGTTTGTGATTGTTGATACCGCCAAGTGTTGTAGACCCTCCTTTCTTTGTGATATCCCTCTAGTGAGAGGTGGTTGTGTTATTATCCCTCTTAGTGAAGAGGTGATTGTTGGAGTGGTGTTTGCATCCCTCTAGTGAGAGGTGATTGAGTTGGAATCCCTCTAGTGTGAGGTGATCTTTGTTTGGCTAAGTGTCTATCCCTCTAAGTGTAGAGGTGATTTGTTTTGTCTAATGTGAGGTGATCTTTGTTTGGCTAAGTGTCTATCCCTCTAAGTGTATAGGTGATTTGTTTTGTGCCTTATCTCTAAGTGTAGATGTTGTATTTGGTGAGAGAGGAGTTGTGTACTTCCAAATTGTATTTACCCAAATCCTCAGTGGAGGTTCCTTGTGTAGGAAGTCCTATGTGGACGCTATAGTGAAAATTCTTCTGTGTGAAGGCGGGGACGTAGAGCTAGGTGATCGAACCTCGAAACATATCTTTATGTTTGTGTTTGATCCACTTTCTCTAACTCTCTCTCTTATATTGTGCATTGTTCATATTGTTCATATCATATACATGCTTGGTTTGATTGTGTACCTATACTTGTGTTTAATCAAGAGAGCTTCATATAGCACATCAACTCTTATTTAGAGGAATTTAGAGGAGATAGTTCAGAGACCTTCACTGGAATTCGGCTACACTCTTTAGTTACACTAAGTGTGTTGCAATTAATTTTTAATTTTGCATCATTTGTCATTAGATTAGCCTTACACGTATTCACCACCCTCTAGGTGTACTTTCAGTTATACAATCTGAATTGAATTCGCTTAATAAGCGTAAAGTATTTGGACGTATTGTCCTCACGCCTGAAGTCGTGAGACTTGTGGTATATAAATGGGTTTTTGTGCGAAAACGCAATGAGAAAAATGAGATTGTGAGGTACAAAACTCGACTTGTTGCACAAAATTTTTCACAAAAGATCTGAAATTGATTATAAAGAAATGTATTCTCCAGTAATGGATACAATTACGTTTAGAAATTTAATCAGCTTAGCAGTTTCTAAAAATTAAAAAATGTGTCTTGTAGATGTTACAACTTATTTATACGGATCGCTTGATAGCGATATTTATATGAAAATCCCTGAAGGATTTAAGATGCCTGAAGCATCAAGTTTAAAACCCAGAAAATTATATTCGATTAAATTGCAAAGATCGTTATATAAGTTAAAACAATCAGGGTGCATGTAGTATAACCACTTAAGTGAGTATGTATTAAAGAAAGGATATATGAACAATCTTATATGCCCATGTGTTTTTATTAAGAAAACAACATCTGGATTCATTATCATTGATGTCTATGTTGATGATTTAAATATTGGAACTCATAAAGACATTCTAGAAGAAATGATGCACTTGTTGACATTCCGAAAAGATAAACTCTCAGGCAACATTTTAACCGGTCTGAATGATATCTAAGTTATCAACATTTATAAAAGACAAGTTGCAAATAAGCTGACGATCAATTTATGCCCATCCCTGAGGGATAAAGTGGTGATTTGGACCTTACCAATCAAGTGAAGTAGACAATAGGTCAAGTATTGTCTTTGAAAAGGCCTAGGCAGGCCTATGAGGCTAAGTTTGTTCAACACTTAGCCTCGAATAAGCCCAAGGGGCTAGCTTTACCTGAGAAGCTAATGTTGTCTAGCTTCGCCTTGAAGCTTAGCACAGCTCTATTAAAGAGCTAACACTTAACTTCGCCTTGAAGCTTAGCATAACTCTATTAAAGAGCTTACTGTTAACTTCGCCTGAAGCTCTTCACAACTCCGTAGTGAGCTAACTCTTAACTTCGCCTGAATCTCTTCACAGCTCCGCAGTGAGCTAGCTCGTAGCTCCACCAAGAGCTTTTTCATAACTTCACCTGAATCTTTACTTAGCTCCACTGAGCACTTTTTAGGTCATTTATTAACCAATTTAATTAGTGGAAACACACCCACCCACCCACCCACCCATTTGCGTTTGTTGCTTTCGATCACACAATTGCGAGGGTTTTGCAGAAAAAGCTGCTTGGTGATGAGTCGATGCATTTCTGGAACGTGTTCATGTGAGGACAATATATGGTGGTGTATGTGATGGTTGGGTCACATTTTGGGCGTGTTTGTTTCGCCGCAAAACGCCGCAAAACGCAAGTCGTAAAACTTCTTTTCCATTTTCCGTTGTTTGTTTCACTGAAAAATAAGTTGCAAAATGTAACTCTTCTTTTCCCACTTGCAGTTACTACAGTTAAATTGTGGTCATGTAAATCTCACTTTTACACTCATATTTTCCCACTTGCAGTTGCTACAGTTAATTTTGTGGTCATGTAACTCTCACTTGTAGTACACTTACAGTTCACAACAGTTACTTGATAATCAATATATAATTTAATATAATTAAATATTTAATATTTTAAATAGTGTTCAATTTCTTATTTAATTATTTAATTATTTTATATTTTTAATCTTTAATTTTTTTTATTTTTATATTGTTTTAATATTTAATATTTACTATTTTAATTTAATATTTTTATTTAATATTTTATTTAATACTTTATTATTTTATTAATACTTATTCCATTTTTATTATTTTATTTAGAGTTAATATTTTATTAATATAACAATATTATACTTTACTATATATTTAATTATTTATTTTTTAATATAAAAATACTTTATTAATATCATAATATATTTTATTATTATATTAATATTTTATTATGTTAATATTGTAATAATAATTCAGTATAATAAACTATAATGATAATTTATTATTAAATTATAATTATATTTTACTTTGTTAATTTTATATTTCTATAATATTACAATAATATTATAATAAAATTTATATTATAATAATTTTCAAGTATTTTTAATATTATAATATTATAACTATATTTTATTATTTTTGTAAGATTTTTTAATATTTATATTTTATTAGTATTCTTAAATTTTATTAATGTTCTTTAGATTTTCTTAAAATTTTATATTATTTATTTAGTTAATATTTTAGTAATATTTTATTATTTATACTAATATTTTATTAATATTATTGTTATAAATAAATATTAAGATTATTAATTTTTTATCTCAAATCTATTAATACGATTTAATTTGCAATAGTAGATTTAATTTAATAGTATTTATAATATTTAAATCACTGCTACAGTTAATTTGTGGTCAACTTTTCCACTTATACTTTTACATTACCAACCAAACACCGTAAAACACAATATACTTTTCCATTTACACTTCACTTTATCAACCAAATATCGTAAAACACAATATATTTTCTCTACTACAGTTCACTTTTTCCATTCTCATTTTACGACTTGCGACGTTTTGCAACGAAACAAACAGGCCCTTTAGGGAAAAGATGGATGAGAGGGCTTTTGAAATGGTTGAAATTCAGTAGAGAATTTGCAGAAGGGTGCAGGTTTTCCTCAGAATTAAGCCCTTTTAGTCAACCAACCAATCTGGAAAGATGCATGTAATCACGGCACATAACTGGGGAGCATCACCTCCAAGTTTCCAGGTTCCTGAAATAACAGTAAAAAGGAAAAATCCAGCTATGATATTTCTTTATGCATGTATTTCACTGTTTCATAACCCCTAAAGTACTCACATGTAAAAAAAAAATTGAGAGTGAGTTGTGAAAGTCTCAAGCTCAAGTCCAACTACAACCTATGTCTCAAAAAAATCTCAGGTTTCTCACCTGCCTAAATTTTACTTCACACTAACACTTGAGAAAAAATTTAACAGTAAAATCTAGTTTTCTCGAGTCTCATGCTATAAGCACCTGAGTTGACCTTCGCAATTCGCACACAAAACACTTATTTTTCTGTTCTTTTTTTCTTTTGTCCAAAGCCTGTAACAAGTTGTGCAGACCAAGTCTCCATAATTCTAAACTTCAGTTGCTAACTGAAACATCAGCATTAATCTAGTGTATCTTGACCTCTAGAAAACTGCAGCTGCTACACACCTGCTAATCTAAATATAATTCCAATTCAATCCATTATAGACCACAAGTTTTGTAGCAAAAATCAAGTCATCCTCTCTTCTTTAAGAGGCAAATCTAAGTGCCTGCAAACTCACGCAAGAAACAACTTGAAATCTGTACAACAAAGCCAACACTACAGTAAAGGGAAAAAAAATGGATAATTATTACTGTGCATCCAAACCTAAGATTGCCTCCCACATGATAAAAGAAAATTTTATAGTAGTTTTCATCTAAGGAACGCACACATAGATGAGACAGGAGTCACAATCCACTCCCCTTATTGCCCTGATAATCGCTGTCGGGAACAACTAATACTACCCATCACTCGTGTGAAAAACAAGAACACATTCACACACCAACTAAAACGTATCAATCCATTCGCCAACCATGGGTACATCTTAATTACACAATCAATAGGATAGGATAGAAGCGCCATGAATCGAGTAAAGATGAATCAAGCGCCATCACACAAGCCAGCTCAAAGTGAGCTCTCTCAAGTCAGGTCATCCTCTTCATCTTCCTTGGCCTTGAGAGCATTCTTTGCTCTAAGCAAAAGTGTTGTTTTCCAAGGATCCTGCATTTAATCAGCAGAGAGAATGGGGGAAATCAACAATAGACAGAAAAAGGAAAAAAAAAATGCCTAGTCATCGATAAAAAGTTAAAAACGAACTCCACGGTAGTGTAAACTGTAAACTAGTTCCCAGGATTTCCGATAGGAGAACTCATATTATATACACAAATCACACTACATAAGGTTGCCAAATTCAATCAGGATGAAGATTCTCAAAGGAGATTGTACAGTGTTTTGAAATAACACCAATATAGCAAGAAACAGAATATTGATGATTTAAACAAGGTAATCCGCACAGGTGATCAATAACAGCATCTTTTCAGTTTTCACAGAGGCAACAAAAGTTGAAATTCTGTCAAAAATGAATTTTGAATTACAGTTACACTTGAAAATTGTGGTGCACAGGGAAATTAGAAAGAAAAGCAATAAAAACCTGAAACAGGTTCAGAATTTAATGACATAACAAGAACAATATGCATTTAAATTTCAAATAATGGTCATCCAGGCTAAAGGGTTTCAGTGTAGAACTCAACTTTCTTGGACCGGAAGGAAACATTATTACATTCTCAACATTCCTTTTATTGGTGTTGGTGGTGGGAGTTGGGTTTTTCTTTTTCTTTTTCTTTTTTTTTTTTTTTTTGGTTTGTTGGGGGTGGGTGTGGACCCTTGACAAATTCTCAGCCAAAGAACAGGTTAAGGCTGGATCAATTACAAAAACATGAGACTAAGCTCATCCAACCGGGCAGCAAGAGCAATCTACAAAAGTCATGCAGACTGACGGTCTAGGAGAAAGGCATTGATCTTTCAGACAGAATAGTGAGAAACACAACCATGTACAAAAGATCATGTAAAATGGATAGCAAAAGGCAATAGAAAATTTGCAATATGTTGAGGGAGAAATCTGATAAGACACTCATGCAAGAGTGAGGTTAGAATTTAAGGTGGACCCCAGCGAAAATGGAAGAGAGAAAGAAGAATGCACTTTAGAACCAGCCTCAAACCTGACAATGACACTCTAAATTAGTGTAAAATTCCTGTGCAAGGAACTATGGCAAGAAATGTGCTTGCTATGAATCCTTGGAAAGCCAGCTGACACGTAAGAAAACCTACCTTAGTCATGAAATTTAAGCTCATGCAATTAGCCATCATGAAGCAATTCTCCAAGGTTCACCTAGATAACTACAGTTGAGAAGGGAAAGATTTGGAAAATGATAAATTTGCTGTAGGGAATTACATTCAATTCAAAGGCACAGATAAAAGAGCCAAATAGATGATTCATGTATCAAAGAGAGAACATATGGTTCTGCCGAGTACACAACATTTCTAAGAACTTACAGTCAAAAGCATTATCAATAATAAGGGATCGTATTCAACAACTGAAATATAAGTAGTGCTTGCATTGTGGAATAAAATTCATTTCATTTTCTTAAGTTGCAAAATAAGCACAGAAAGTAGGGATGCCATCAATGCTAGTCAATCCAGAGCTCATCAAAAACCATTTTTCCCCTAAAGATAGCTCAATTTCCATGACATGAAAATAAATTAGATTTAGACCAGATTATGCATCAAAAATAGTGCAACACTTGGGTAGGAAAGAATTGTGTGTAGCACTAGTTAGAAGTCAAAACATACCAACAAGGCATTATATCATCAAAAGAAACATACCAGCCGTGTCATGCTATCAAATTCTTTGATGCAATCAGTGAACTTCCCAACATCTTCCTCATCTATTGCTGCAGCTAAATCCTGCCATATAAATGGTAGTCAGTAATCTTAAAAGGGATATGTTACAATGAGAAGGAAACCAAGTCATTTTGCACATGTGCGTAGCTTACATAATCAAGATGCAGTATGAAGAGTAAATAAACAGTGACAACTCTATAATTTAATGTGCTATTTCACAATCATAACCTCGAGAGATTTGAAATCCTGAACAGCAGTCATTAGCAGGAAATGCTTAGCAACAATCTGTAAAACAACTTACAGCCAAAAGTTTGTATTCACGTGTTCCTGAAAAGGTTGGATCAAGTTCCTGCACAATAAAGTACCAGAAAATTTAGATTCTTTCCTAAAAGATCAGAGATGCAACAGTCTCATTAAAAATGCATCAGCATTTTGACCTGATATCGCTCTAATGCATTTGTGATTCCCACAACATCTCCTCTGCATAGTTGACAAATGCCGGCGTTAAGGAGAATGCCCTTAACACTGTACTTAAGAAGATTGTTATTGATTGACTGACGTGCTATTGCTTCAAATATCTCAATAGCCTTTGGGTATCTGGAAAAAAACACTCAGAAGTGTTATTGTTAAAATAATACACTTATTACCATGCTCAATATAATTTAAGAAGAGATTAGTAAGTGCATATGATACGTATGAACAGAATTAGGACAATTATCAAATAATACAATAGTTGAAATTTCAGATTTAAGTACAATTACATATAAAAACAATAAAACAAAATTACATACTTGTATACAAAATAAAACTACAAAGCAAAATATGCAAGTTGCAGAGTGTTTGGATTTGAGATTAAAACTGTACAAAATTCAGATTAAATTGTAACAAACCACAATAAAGATCTGCATACTAATATATGAATAAAAGCCTAAAAACTACAAAGCAAAGCATGCAAGTTGCCTTCATGGTAATCAATAATATTAGTAGTGAAACATGATTTTGCAACAAAATGATCAAGGATGTTCACCCATCAAAAGATATCATCTGTCAACTTGAGCAACTTTTAAAGAGAGAAAATATTAATAAATCATAAAATTATAAGTGTGTTTTATGCTTCTTTTTTTTCTATCTAACCAATTTAAGCATAAAACAACCATTAAGTGTCACTTAGTGAGTAAGATCTTCTATACATATTTTGTTTTCCAGCTGTTTCATGTTCTGAGTTAACATGCACACAACAAATAACAATCTCAGTAAAACTCACAATGAGCTGCAAGTTAGCTTTGGTGTTCCACCCCAACCATGACTTGCACCGACCTATGAATCTTTGATAGCTTGGTCAGGCTGGGTATTTTCAAATTTGCGTTGAGCTTGTGCTAAAAATCCCAAGTCAAAATAGATCAGGCAGATTGAGATCAATCCCAAAGCCAAATGTTCTTGATCCAAACTAAACCATATTGAAACATGTTTTTTATGAATTTAAAGTTTTCACATAATTCATGCACGTAAGCACATTATACATTCTTTTAGGCGCAAAATAATTAATTTGGAAACTCACCCTACCAATAAGTTTGACACGACACAAACATGCGCAAAATTAGCTTAAAACTCTATATCTTGTAGATCAATTTATTCAACATGATCTCAACTCGACGCAACTCTGACTAGGCCCAACTAGCTAGGGTTTTCTAAGATGCTGACCCAAGGTTAGTTTGGGTTGTGTCCACATCCCATCCCAAAAAGTCGCACCCCCAACTTGAAAATGAACTCATGGGAAAGAATGGTTTGAGATTTTTAAGAATAGTACAAATAATCAAGTAATAAACCATCAAGTAATCTATGTGTGGGGCATTCCAAATCACCTCACATACTAAGGACATATTTGGTTGTCGTGAGTGGCCGTAAGTCGTAAGTCGTAAACTCTTTACAATTGTAAGTGAGTTACATGCAAGTAAGTTTTACGGTATTTGGTTGGTAATATAAAAATTGTAAGTGAAAAAGTGTAATGTGTTTTACAGTGTTTGGTTGTCGTAAAGTGTAAGTCGTAAGTGAAAAAGTTAACCACAAAATTAACTATTTGGTGATTTAAAATATTAAAATGCCAATAAATACTAAAAACGGTTAATATTAAAAATATTAAATAATTAAATATAATATATATAATATATAATATTTTAAAAATAAAATATTAAAATATTAAATATTAAATAATTAAATTTTATTAATATTAAATATTCCTACTCTATAAATAAAGTAAGAATTAAAATTAAGTGAAATATATTTATTAATCCAGTAATAAAAATATTAATCTAGTAATAAAAAAGAAATATTAAAAATTATTAAATTATTAGAAAACTTTAATCTAATAATTATATTTAATCTAATAATTAAAAAAGAATTTTTCACAATTTAAAAAGATAATCTAATAATAAAAATATTTATCTAATTACAATTTACTGTTAGCAATACAAATTTACATGACCACAAAATTAACTGTTTGTACTGCAAGTGAGCTGTAAGTGAGATTTGCATGACCATAAAATTAATTGTTTGTGTTGCAAGTGAATTGTAAGTAAAATGCAAGTGCATTTTACGACTTGCAGCCCAAACAAACACCTTAAGTCTTGAGTCACAATTGCCACTTGCGACTTACAGACTTTACGGTGAAACAAACACGCTCTAAGTGCAAAAGGATGACTATTGATACTGCAAGGGTAACTAAAAACTCGCTTCCTATGAAGTTTTTCCCCTCCCAATCTCTATGGGCTGTCTACTAGAACATACCATCATAAATGGTGTCAAGGTAAGGAGTAGGAATGCAACTGCACAGATAAAGAGCAGACTTCGGCGTGTTCATTTTTTATATTTACTTTTCAGTACCATATACGAATATGAATAAGCACATCCTTTGATATAAAAATAATAATCATATTAGACGAAATCAGATAAACAAAAAAAAGTTGTGCCCCAAAGTGCACAGATAATTAGCCAAACTACAAAGCTAGAAGGGTTTTATATAATTGTTCACAATCCATACATAAATATAGTATCAATGCATATAATGATCTGGATTAAAAAGCCCTTCAATTTTGTAAGGCAAATTGTGGTGCAAAGGTACAGTTCATGTGAAACTATGACATATCCAAAGCATACATATAGAGTAAGAGATAGACTTGTGTCATTTCGGAAGGATTCGAGGCCAAATCCTTCCCACTCAAATACAACTCTACGACATTCGAATACAAGATTCATTTCGTTGAAGTTGATCTATATTATTTCAGGTATCTATAAACCAAAAATCAAGTATTTTAAATACTTTTTGCCCACGCATTAAGTAGGAGAAAACGGACAGCCTAAATAATGAGTTGATTAGTTTAACGGTGTAGAACATTTGAAACCTAACGAAAATTGGTTTGTAGGGATTTTTAAATGTTTAGATCATGATCAAATGGCCGGATCAAGTATTTGCATGTCTAAAGACATAGATCTAACCAACTCACTACTTTCGGCAGTCCATTTTACGCCGCTTGATGGATGGGCAAAAAGTATTCAAAACACTTGATTTTTAATTTTTAGTTACTTTAAATAACATAGATCAACTTCAACGGAGCGGATCTTGTATTTGAATGTCAAATGTTGGTATTTGAGTGAGAAGGATTCGGGCTTGAATCCTTCCAGAATGACACAAGTCTCTCTCTCTCTCTCTATATATATATATATATATAATATATATATATATATATATATATTTATTTATTTATTTATTTATTTAAGACACAGACAGCTTCAAGGTTAGGAGATCAATTATAAAGTATTCTGCAAACTTTGCCTGCAGATACATGTCATGCGAGCATAAAGTCCCTCTAACATACATTACCATTTGAAATGGCCAGACATCAGTATCGGATTAAATTTCTGACCTCAAGTTCATATTATATATTGATTCCAGAAATGCATGTGGTGGGCTTATTGTGTGGTGGCTTACCGGAGTGGATTCGCATTATGATCCATATTCAAATTTATCCTGAACCGCATCCGAATGTAATATATAGATTTTAGATACATCGGCACGCTATTGCATGGAATACTCATATAAAGGGTTTTTTTTAATATTTATTTATAAAATTATATTTTTGCATAAAAACATATTCTACTTCAGCTTTGGACCTGAATACCTTAACTTGATCAGGTTGCATGTATATGAAAATCAACAAATGCAATCATATCTACATCATAATAATCATAATTTGATTCCACAGTATAAACTCAGCAGAAGATATTCTCAATTATTCTGCAAATTGAATTCATCAGAAGATGTTATCTGATATGAAGAATATATCAATCTGGTCTGAAGCATGGATCAAGACCGCGGCAGAATTTGTCATGATATTGTGCTTAATTAATCTTCATGATTAGTGATGATCAGACGTGGTGTGATATCTGATTTGATAAGTAATGGCAGTAGTGATTATCTATCTGCAAAGTTTTAATCTGTACTGTGTCATACACTAGATTTAATCTGTACTGTGTCATACAATTGATCACCAGAGTTGTAGCCTTGTAGGCATTTGAATTTAAGCATCAATAATTACATGCAATGCTTTGGCAATATTTGGGACATGTATAGGAGAAATTAGAACTCTGAATATACCTTTCAAAGTCTTCTATAAAAAGATGGGGGCCTTATAACAAGTAATTTATAATTTAACCCCAAAACATGCATAATTATTTTAAGCAAGATATGTATCTTACTGTTCCAGCTGAGCAGCAAATTGTGCAACTTTCTGTTTGCATTGATTTGCAGAGGTTGTTACCTCCTCACTTAGAAAAAGATCAGCAGCTCGCTCAAAGTAGTCCATAGCCTTCTCAATATCCTGTTCTTGCTCATATAAATCACCAAGTTCCTACGAACAAATGAACTCTTAATCAGCATAACACACAGGTGTCTTTATAAAACATCCCGTGAAAGACTAGTTAAACTATATATGACCAATACAATTAGATCAATCAAAAATGAAAAATAAAACTGAAGGTGGCACAAATTAAATACTAAGGTGGCTCCAGAAATGTTGCTGAAAGAGCGTTTGTAAATGTAACATGATCCAGTAGTCAAAACTAATGTAGTTGGCCACCTCATGAAACAAGTTGTCAAAATAATTCTGCTTATGTTCAGATCAACCATATATCCAGATCCGTTACCTTGCAATATCTTGCAGCCATATTTAATCTACCAATCTCCAAAAACATGTTCACAGCCTGGTTCAAGGAATTAGCAGCCTCTGCAGGAAAAGACAAGTGATACATTATTAGTAGAAAGATTAAAAACTTGATTTTTTATGATGCTAGCCTGATATCAAAAAGATGTCAAACTGTAGAGTATTAAAATAAGCAATGCTAACCAATCTGGGAAGGGAATCAGAGATGGCAAAAGCATAAGGCATGTCAGATGGTGCCATACAAATAAGACTTTAATTATTTCAGCGGCAATTTTTGTAGTTGTAGGAATCTTTTGTAATGAAATATATATGAAATTCAATGAGTGCATATAATATCCATTTATTTCAGAGAAGTTCAAATCTGAAATGGGTATGTATACTAAAGGATGTAACTATTTGATTGGCGCATTCAACTAAAATTTTCTATTCCTCTGCTTCTTAAAGAAAAATCACAATAGGGGCCAAGTTTCAAGCAATAAATCGTCTAGTATTCTGTTACAATATGATAATCCGCAGAAACATGTCTACAGAATACTAGACTTGGGTAACATAAAAACTTATACCCTCTAATGGGGATCCTAGGAGGACTTGAATGGCCCGAATTTTATCTTTTCCCGAATTTCCTAAATCCTTAGATTAGTTCATCCCAATCCCACCACAAACTCTAATTCTTGCTTCCGTCCTGCGTCATACTCCTCATCTCTTTGTCCTAGAAGTTCTCATCTCTATACCACAATCATAACCAGTCATGCACTATCACTTTGTCATGAGTATTTGACGCAACCTCCTCATCCTTCCTTCCCAGATACCCTTGTGATCATTGCCCAAGCCCTTTCCACCAAAATAGGGAGGCAAATAAGCTTCCTGCATTTGAGAAATCTCCACAAAAAACCTAAACCACTTTAAGGCCAGATTGAACCAACATCAATAGTCTATGAGCTGTCAAATTCTGACCAATAGAAAAATCAGCTAGACGGGATGTGGCCGAAAAACTTGATGTGATTTGGAGGGTAGTTGGCCTAGAAATTTTGGTGCCAAATATCCTTTTTCTTAGATAATGCAAATATGATTATGAAAGTAAGTTGTTTAGCTCAATTTCTACTATGCTCTCCTCTCCACTTCCAAGTTTCAGCAATCCACACATCCTCATCTCTCTCCATGCATGCATTTGTGGCATTCATTGCCATGGCATTTCAAAAGTAGATGCACAACATTTATAAAAAAATCTTCAACAGTAAAGAGAAGATGTTAAAAATCCATATCTGAGTTAGTCACAAGTGCAGGACATTTATGTATTTAGAATAAATAAGCTCTGATGGTGAAAAGTTGGTGTTATACAGTTGGAATATCACACCATTAATCCCATTGTAAAATGCACAGCATTCATCTTTTATAAATAAGCTTCAAAGGTGAAAAGTGATATTATTCAGTTTATACATTTTACCCCTTGAGTCTGTTATCAGATAGTTTAAATATGCATGTTCTTAAAAGAAGTCATTTCATACGATCGTATAATAACAAACATACTCATGGGATAAGCATGCTGACTATGAAAGCTATCATAAAAAAATTACATATCTTTAAAACATAATCATAAAAATCAAGGACATTGCATGAGCCATTGTCAAGAAATGTAGGTATTTGTTCAGTAGCAAACTAAGACACATTAGTGTCCAGAAAACAATATTTATCAAGTTCAAATTACAAGGCATCACAAACATATAAAGAAAAAAATCCGGCAAAAAATGCAACTAATGAGCTAAGATGGTTATGCCACAACTTTATGCATGAAATGATTATTTAATCGAAGCATGTACCTTGAATTGAATATTTCTTGTAACAGTTTGCTGCATCTACATAAGCTGAGGCAGCTTCATGCTTGCTATCCAACTGCGCTTGTAAATGAATTGTGTCTGGCATTATATTCCCTCGAGTGATTATGCATTACAATATTCAAGTATAGGAAAACAAAGAACAAACCTTTAAATGGCAGTTGGCCAGTTTGACGTACACTGCTCCAGCTCTCTCCCCTAAGACACAAATATATTAAACAGTTACAACAGAAGCCTGATATTTCGATCGTTAAGTATAACTAGTTGAGCACTGCTAGAATGATATCATTAGGCGCATTAAATTGTGCTGCAAAGCAAGTAATACATCACCCAAGCAACCAGAAGCCTATATTTTTGGCACAAACCCTAGAAATCCCCACACAAGGGGGCAATCACAATCCAAGAAGATCAAAATGGATGGATTCTAAGAATAGAGACCAGATTGATTCTTACAGTTTTGGCGAGCTTGAAGCAATTAGCGGCCTTCTCGTACAAATCGGTGGCCTCATCAATCTTGGATCCGAAGAAGGACCATCCGCTGAGCTTCTTTTCTGCTTTCTTCTCGAAATCATCGCCCCTCGCCGTCTGATCCGCCATTGGTAGCTCCGATCCGATCCGATCCAAAGCGAGCGAACGATGATCGGTTGATCGGTTCCCCCTCCTTTTCTTAGATCTACTAGAATCAGCAACCAGAAAAAAAAGGCTGGAGATTGAACCTGCGATCGATCGATTCCGAGGTCTAGGGTTTTTGATTTGTGAGAAATGGGAGGGGACTGGGGAAGGGGAGGAGAGATGAGAGGAGAGAGAGAAAGAGGGGTAGCTCTCTCGTTGCTTTTCTTCGGAATGGTTATTTTAGAGGGCATGTGAGATGCACGTGCCGACTAAAAGTCGAACTAAATTCCCAACAAGATTAAAGACAGAGAAACACACAAACACTCCATCGCAATCAAAATAAAATATCAAAATCAATTCTTTTTTTGGTAGATGACACTGGGAGCAGTCCCCGCGCGCGCGCACTCAACAGATTGAGAAAATTTTAGAGACAGATCAATCGTTCAATTAAGATTCAAGAAGTCAATTTGAAGAGAGAGAAGAGGAAAAGAAATCTGTGCTTTTTAGATGAAGAAGCTTGTTGTTGAGCAGCAGCAGCAGCAGCAAAAGGGAAAGATCAACCCCAGTCCTTAAATGCATCAGAAGAAATCCGAGGCTCAGATAAGCTTCGGTCTCTCCTCCGATTTCAACCCTTCTTCCCTCCTCGATCAACCCCCTTTACAGATTCACATCTCCATCTCTAACCCTAATTCTACGATCGATCCAAACCCGAACCCTAACTCCCACCACCATGCTTCTTCCCCTCTCTCAACCCCTCACAAGCGCCCTATCATGACCCCCCCCCCCCCCCCCCCCCCCCCCCCCCCCCCCCCCCCCCCCCCCCCCCCCCCCCCCCCCCCCCCCCCCCCCCCCCCCCCGAAACCTCTTTTTTAGAGGACAGGAATCTTTGATCAAATTGTGTCAGTTATTTTGATGGGGAATGTGATAATGATACGCCTTCGCCGTCTTCTAGGGCGTCGGCGATGACTGACTGATAGCGGTGGCGATTCCTCGGCGGCATCTCAACCTGCAGAAACTAGAAAGAACAGGGAGAACAGGCAACACCAAAGGAATTTGGAGGAAGAAGAAGAGAATTGGGTTTATTGATCTCAGTCGCCGAGCTCAGCTCAGCTCTTGTCCCAAATTAGGGCAGATTACATCATAGATCCCCAAAAAATGAAGGCAACAGCTATTTATTCCCGCGTTCCACGAGTGGGCCGGATGGGGTTGTTAACGGGTCGAGTCACAAGGCCCAGCCGGACCCGAATCCGAGTCTCAAGGCTAAGCCGGACCCGGCCCGTTAACGAATTCAAATCTCAGAGATAACGGGTTTGAAATGCATCAATGCTCTCCCCTTGAAATCGACCTTGTCTCAAGGTCGAAGACAGGGAACTTCTTTATCAGTTCCCAGTAATTCTCTCAGGTGGCCTCTTCCAAAGGCAATTGCTTCCATTTAACTAACACTTCAGTTGTTGCTTTCCCAAACCTCTTCACCATTCTCCTGTCCAAGATGATGTCAGGTTCCTTGATCACTTCCACAACATGAGAAGGCATCTGATTATGAACCTGAATGTTATGACCAAGTTTCCTTTTCAATTGTGAAATATGGAACACTGGGTGGATTTTAGCTTCCTCAGGCAGTTCCAGTTTGTAAGCAACTGGACCAATTTTTGCAAGATCTTATATGGACCATAGAACAAAGGAGAAAGTTTATGGGGCCTTCTTTCTCCTACTGAGATCTGCCTATAGGGCTGCAGTCTCAAAAACACCTAGTCCCCCACTTCAAATGACCTCTCAGTATGTGCAAATCTGCCCACTTTTTCATTCTGTCCTGTGCATGGATCAAATTATCCTTCAATAACTGGAGGGTTGCATCTCTATCCAACAGTGCATCCTCAACACTTTGTAGCCTAGCAGTTTTTGGGATATAAGTAGAGATAGTGGGGGGTACTTTTCCATAAACAGCCTGATATGGAGCCATCTTAATAGCTGAATGCCAACTGGAATTGTACCAATATTGAGCCCAGGGAAGCCACTTGCACCACTCTTGAGGTTTGTGGGAACAAAAGCAACGTAAGTAAGTTTCCAAACATCTATTAACTACCTCTGTCTGCCCATCAGTTTGAGGATGGAAAGAAGTACTGAAAAGCAACTTAGTTCCCTGTAAAGACCACAACTCTTTCCAGAACTCACTGGTAAACACAGCATCCCTGTCAGAGACTATACTCAGTGGCATTCCATACAAACTGTAGATGTTATCCATAAAGACAGCAGCCACTGACTTAGCAGTGTAGGGGTGAGAGAGAGACAAAAGTGTGCAAATTTTGTTAACCTGTCAACAATGACAAAGATAACAGATTTACCTCCACTTTTTGGCAATCCCTCTATAAAATCCATGGAGATGTCTTCCCATACATTTTGAGGAATAGGCAAAGGTTGCAGTAAACCTGCAGGTTTGGTAGTCTCATACTTAGACCTTTGGCAGGCATCACATTCCCTGATATACCTTTTGACACTATTTTTCATACCTTGCCAGTATACCACCCTCTTAACCTTTGATAAGTTTTTTCATATCCAGAATGTCCTCCCACAGGAGTATCATGGTGCTCAGACAGTAACAGCTGAGTGAGTGAAGAGGAAGGATTTATGAGGATTCTACCTTTACAATAAAATAGGTCACCCTTTTTTTGATATTTAGCAGTATCCAACAGGCCCTCATTCCATTTGCTATTTAAATCAGAGAAGAAAGCATCAGTACTGACCATTTCCTTTAGTAATTCAACCCAATCAGATTCCACTGCTGAGATTTCCAGCAAGGCAGGTGTATCAGGAGCTTCATTTCTTCTGGAGAGGCTGTCAGCAGCTATGTTTTCCCTCCTTTTCTTGTACTCAACCTTATACTTGAAATTGCATAACTTCAATAACCAGGTGTGCTGGGCTTCAGTATACAATCTCTGTTCTAGTAAGTACTTCAGTGGTTTATGATCAGTTTTCACTATAAACTCCATTCCCAACAGATACTGTCTCCATTCTTGGTAGCCAACAATAATCCCAGCATTTCCCTTTTATATGCTGAAGCATACTTACTGGAATTTTTCAGTTCTTGACTGATATAGGCTATGGGATGATTATCCTGCATCAATACTACACCAATTCTGCTGGCAGAGGCATCACACTCAATCACAAATGGTGAAGTGTAATTGGGAAGTGCTAAAACTGGTGGATTTGTGAGAGCTGTTTTTAAATTTTCAAAGGCCTTCTGAGCTTTTTCATCCCAATGAAACGCATGCTTCTTGGTAAGAGCAGTCAGAGGGGCAGCAAGAGTACTATACCCTTTGATAAACTTCCTGTAGTATCCAGTTAGACCTAGGAAACCTCTCAATGCTTTCAAGGTTTTAGGAACTGGCCAGTCAACCACAGCTTGTATTTTGTTTTGATCAACAGCCACCTCTTGTGCTGACACAAACATGCCCCAGATAGGCTACCTCTGTCACCCCAAATTGACACTTGCTCTTTTTAGCAAAAAGCTGATTCTCTTTTAAAATGTCCAACACTAACCTTGCATGGTTCAAGTGATCATGTAGGTTCCTGCTGTAGACAAGTATATCATCAAAGAAGATGAGCACAAACTTCCTCAAATATGGCTTAAAGAGTTCATTCATCAAAGCCTGAAAGGTAGCAGGAGCATTAGTCAACCCAAAAGGCATGACAAAATACTCATAATGGCCTGTGTGAGTTCTGAAAGCTCTTAGGTATGTCTTCTTCCCTCATCCTGATTTGGTGGTATCCACTTCTCAAATCCAGTTTTGAAAAAATTTGTGCCCCATATAACTCATCCAGTAATTCATCAATTAAAGGTATGGGATATTTATCTTTGACTGTCTTTTGATTAATGCTCTGTAGTCCACACACAACCTCCAGGTGCCATCAGTTTTCTTGACCAACACAACTGGGGAAGCATAGGGACTCCTACTATTCCTGATAATTCCTGTCCCCAACATTTCCTCAACCATCTTTTCTATGACATTCTTTTGCTCCCAAGGATGCCTGTAAGGTCTCAAGTTGATAGGCTCAGTACCAGGAGCTAATGATATTTGATGGTCATGACTTCTCTTGGGAGGAAGACCCATGACTTCTCTAAAAAACTATGTCATATTCCCTACACAAGGACTGCAACTGGAGACTAGTCTCTAGATCAGACTGAGTTTCTGTTTGTTGACAAATATATAAAACCCATCCTTTGGCTGACTGGTATAGTGTTTTTCCATAGCCTTAGCTGATACTAACTCCATGTCATTAGATGATACCCCCTGTAACTCCCAAGAATGGATATCTTTGATGATCTTTACCTTCCTTTCTTTAAAGTTTACAGTCATCTCATCCAAAGTCTGCAGCCAATCTATTCCCAAAACCATTTGGCATCCCCTATGGCAGGACATGGAAATCAGTAACAATTTCCAGTCCTTGACACTTGAAACACACAGATCTACAAACCCTTCACTTTGTAACTTATCATCCCCAGCTATGGTAACATTAAAAACCAACTCAGGTGTGATCACCAGCCCAGTTCTCTGCACTACCTTTGGATCAATGAAATTATGGGTGGAACCAGTATTCAGTAGCACCATAACAGGCTTCTTGTTTATCTGTCCAAAGAGCCTAATAGTCCTGGGTGATACACTTCCTTCCATAGCATTGAGTGAAAGTTCATGTAAGTTTTCCCCAAATCCTTCCTTAGGTTTTAATAGGATCTCCTCATCCTGCTCACTCTCAGCCTCTTCACACTCAATTAACATCAAGCTCTTTCCCTTGCATTTATGTCCTGGAGTATAAGGTTCATCACACTTGAAACATAGACCTTTCCTCCTATATTCTTCCACCTGAGATGGGGACAACCTTCTGGCTGGAGCAATAGTTGCAGAGCTAACATCTCTGCCAGTAGCTGGAATCATAGAATTTTTAGGACTTAACCCTGGTGTGCTGGCAGTTCCCTTGTAAGTAGCTATTCTGTTTAATTTCTTCTCTGCTGCTGTAATAGACTCCCTAGCAACTGCACTTCTATAGGCTGAAAACCATGGTCATTGGCTTATCCAACTTGACCTTCCCTCTTAGATCTTCCCGCAGACCAGACAAGAACAAACTGATTAAATTTTTCTCGGATTCATCAATCAAATGAGCCAGCCTAATGAAAGATTTATGGTACTCTTGTACAGTTCCAGTCTGCTTCAGATTGGCCAGGGCGGCCAGGGGATCATCCAGATCGTCAGGACCATACTGCAAAATCATCTCATCATAAAACTCTGGCCAAGTGACTGATCCTCCCTTCTGTTTTTCCAGCCACCTCCACCACAACAAAGCCTCTCCTTGAAGGAAAAAGACACAGAACTCAACCCGATCCTCTACTGGAGTATAATGTATAGCGAATACATGTTCCAATTGATACAACCAATTTAAGATATCTCCATCACCCCTGAATATGGGAATTTCCACCTTAGGATGTTTTGGCATCGGAAGCTTACCAAGGGTGTTGAAGAACGTTGAAGACTTCTGGTTTCTTCTCAAGAAGTGCTCTGATTTTCCCCCTCCCATGGTTGCCTGCTTCAAGTGGGGAGTAGCGAATACCACTCCTTTAGGACTTACCTTAGGCCCTCCAATGAGAGGAGCTTCATCTCTTCCAGATCCATCGGTTTCCCTACTTACAACCCGTGGTTCTTGGTACAATCTTGCGATCATTCCACTTAGTTCTTCATGACGAAGATCCATCTTTTCTTCCAGAGAACGAAACCGATCATCAATGGATCTCATCTTATCACCAACCTTTTCCTCCAATATCCGATTCTTAGCGCCGTTCTTTCATCAAGAGCTCTGAATCGGAAGTCAATCTGACCTTCTTTTTGAGAAGACGGACCGCTCCGAGAGTATTTCCTTGATCTTGCTCCTTCTTGGAATCCCAACCTCCATCAAAAGATACTGATCCTCGTGGTTCAACTTTTGGAGTGAAGTCGTCGCCGTCCTCTCCATGATCCTCAGGAAACTCCGGAACCTGAGGCTCTGATACCAATGATACGCCTTCGCCGTCTTCCAGGGCGTCGGCGATGACTGACTGATAGCGATGACGGTTCCTCGGCGGCATCTCAACCTGCAGAAACTAGAAAGAACAGGGAGAACAGGCAACACCAAAGGAATTTGGAGGAAGAAGAAGAGAATTGGGTTTATTGATCTCAGTCGCCGAGCTCAGCTCAGCTCTTGTCCCAAATTAGGGCAGATTACATCATAGATCCCCAAAAAATGAAGGCAACAGCTATTTATTCCCGCGTTCCACGAGTGGGCCGGATGGGGCTGTTAACGGGTCGAGTCACAAGGCCCAGCCGGACCTGAATCCGAGTCTCAAGGCTAAGCCGGACCCGGCCCGTTAACGAATTCAAATCTCAGAGATAACGGGTCTGAAATGCATCAGATAAGTTGAAATGCATGATTTTTTTTCATTTTTGGTAATGAGCAACCTTTAAGATTTGTTTGCACTTTAGAGCCACAATGCGCAAATTTAACTATTCATTGGTCGAGTCAATGGATGGGAGAATACAGGACGGTGGGGTTTCATAGTCAGATATGCCCATAGAGATTTCTAGCATTTGTTGAATTGACTTAAAGTTATTTAAATAGGAAATGTGATATGATTGAAATGCATGATTTTTTTTTTTAATGAGGATCCTCCAAGATTTGTTTCCACTTTAGAGCCATAATGCCCAAATGTAATTATCTTTTGTGGAGTCAGAACAACAGATGGGAGAACACAATATATGAGGGTTTCAGTCATATATGCCCATAGACATTGCTGGATTTCACAGCCAATCTTCAGTTAGTTAAATTTAACCTTTCTATTTTTCCCTATTTCTCTTTAATCATAAGCATAGGTTTACCTTGGCAATAAGGAAAGTCTAAATATCTGTTCCTTGTAGAGGGGCAGCTTGTAAGTCTAGATAGATGAAAGTTACGTTACCCATTACCTGAAACAAAACCATATACACAATCAGATATGCTTATTTGCTATTTCCCTCTTTTTAATATTAAAGCAACAAAAAAGCATATATTTATTTTGAGGTTCATATCAATGAGGATGGTCCTCTTTTCTGAATTTAGCCCTCTTCCTACTATAAACTAGTCCTCCCCAATTCCTCACTTGTCACAGTTCACATCTTCTGCCTGAACACTAACAACAAAATCCATTCTCACTTCAACACCCATGAGCATTCCACTGTGAACCTCATCACCATCTCTAATATTGCCAAAGTTCTCCATTCTCAAATTGGAAACATGCAATCCAATGCTTATTGTTCATCCCCCCTTTCAGTGACTGTAGCAGAGGCAAATGAACATATCTTTAACTACATTAATGTACTTTGATGTCCATATCAGGAAGAGTGATCCATTGTACTCTAATTTTATGCTTTGTCCTTCATAAATCATCCCTCCTCTCTGTTTCTTCACCCATCCAATTTCACATTCTTGACCTCTGCACAAACATTCAGCAAGACTCATTTCTTGTTATGTTTAGCTAACTCCATATCCATAGATGATAAAAAAGAACTTATGTTTAGATCAAATATACCATTTATTATTGAATTGACTAATTATTTGAAAGAAATTGTGCTGACCTTTGACTAGTCCATTCTTAACATTAAAACAAGGAACATGAACTATCTGTGTTGCATAAATTTCATCTATGTACATATATAGCGATGTGTATATGATTATTCAGATATTTTAGATAGTTTAGCACTATCTGTATTTTGGATCAAATTTTAGATGGTCAGAGATAGATCTGAATATCAATATTTGTAACATACTTGGATTTGGATTGGATTATTTGCATTGCTTATAGTTTTTCACTTATATTAGGTATGCATCTTGATTACATCTTCCTCTTCATCAACCGACTCTTGTCACATATTTCCCCATTGGAGATTCTCTCTCTCGCCCCCCCCAACCCAAAATAAAAAAAATAAAAAAAAAAAAGCACGCGCATGCACCACACTACCTGGTCATACTGCTTGATTCCATGGTGCTCGTCAATAAGCCCGAGTTTTGTGAGCATGAGGGATCTATACAAGGAGGTGCTCGTCTGAGGGAGAGTATATTTAGTAGCTGTACATGAGCCATATCTTTTTTGTTTCATTGTTTTTTGTAAATGAGAAGTACACATGCAAAGTAGTAATTGGCAGTCCATATTACACGGTGCATACTTGCAGAAGCAAGGGCCTATTGATGAGGGCATCATGCCGCTGAGATAACTATTTGATCGAGTCTATTATAGGAGACGACGTGCTGCCTTCCTTTTGTTTTAGTTATTTTTATTTTTTTATTTTGCTGAATTTAGTAATGTTTTTTATATGTGGGCGTTTAGTACCACGTCGGTTATTTCCTAAGAGTGCACTTTTGTAAAGCCTATAAATAGGTCAAAGACTTCTCTTTGGATTATTATTGAATGATTAAGAATTACAAATTTTCCTGTTAAATTCTTGAGATTGTCCTGTTGAGTTTGGGTGTGAAGCCCGTTGTGCAAAGGTTGTGAAGCCCAAAATCCTATCCAATTGCCAATTCTCTTTAAAACCCTAGTTTTCAATTTGAAGATGATTGCGGTCCATAATGTTTTACATCACCTATATTGTGGGTTGTTCAAGTGGGGGTTTCATGTATTGTCTCGGGGTGACATTCATACCGGATATCATTATATAACTTGACAGTTTTGAATTTTGATTTAGGTTCTTGCTGGGAAATGGATATAGATTTATGGAGGTTTTACACCCCCAATCCAATATTCTTTCCTGCCAGCCGATTGCTAGAATGTACTCTTGGTGTTGTTTGGCTGAATTATTCTCACTTGTATTTTAGATTTCTGCATGTCTTTCCTTTTTCATAGTAATATTTGTGGTGTTTACTGTTGGGACATCTCCTCTAGTATAGAATTTTATTGCTTGTGTTATATTTCACGGTTTATGGCTTTCCTTTTGGCATATGTGCTGATTGCTGCAACATAAGCAAATTTCTTCTCCTATTATAAAAAGTTAAATGGAATCTGAATAATCAACATGTATATTCTTGGTATATAATATGATGGTACTTGAGTATTAGTGTCTTTCGCATGAACTTTCACTGGATCAACCTCATATATATTTAACATTTTTTATGATATTGAAAAATAAGCATAGATATTCTTAATAGGTTGTTCCTTCAAGTAAGTAGACTGATGTTTATAAGCACTTGATCTGAATTGAAGCCGGAAATAGGTATACATTCTTTTTTTGTTTTGCTATAGAAGTATAATATTAAATAACGTTTATTATGTTTGGTATTGTCAGTATTGATCCGAGTACAGCGGATTGCAGAAGGTGCTATATGAAGCAGTGGAGTGGTCAGCTGAAGTGGCTAGCTAGCTGGCTTAAGCAGTCATCTAGCCAGCTAAGTGTTTGGCTGCCGCTCAGGCTGCAAGTCATTTCATTTCCCTTGTCTAATAATACATAGTCTATATATTCCAATGAGCAATGGGTTTACATAGCAAAATTGATCTTATAGTGTTTTAGTATCAAATTGTATAAGCAACAAAAATATAAAATTATTTATCGATGAGGAGATATTAAAACCTGCATCTGCTGAAACCCTTCTATTATCCATAAATTTCAAGGAAACAAAATAAGTATTAACCGAATACTGAACTAAATAACATACAATAAAGCAACTAATTGATGAGTATATACATTAAGCAACAAACTGAAATTAAAAGAAAGAACTAAAAGGAAGCAAAAAGGAGAAATTCTACTCACAGAAAGAAAGAAAAAAACAAAGAAACTAGAAGGAAAAAAGAGAGAAAACATATGAAACTTATCTTTGGTGCCTGGATACTTGCTGGTGTGAAGCAATGGTATGTCACCAGCATTGGTGGTGACAATGGGAAATAGGAGAAGTTTATTATAGCAATGGAGCTTATGCTCTGGAGTCAGGACTTTGAGTCAAGAGATGATGATGGGAAATAGGGGAAGTTTATCATATCATTGGAGCTTATGCTATGGAGTTAGGGGTTTGAGTCAAGTGATGATGAATGGGAAATATCAAATAGGGGGAGTTTATTATAGGATTGGAGCTTATGCTCCGAAGTTGGTCAGTCAGATGGATTTGGGTTTGATATTATACACTCTTACTATTGGCAATATATCTCCCCCTTACATGTACTTAGAGAGTTCAAAGTTTTAAAATGTAGGAGTGGAAGATCCATCACGCTTATTGGATTGAGCGGTGTGCCTCAAGCCTTCTGCCGCCTAGATAGTTGCATTTGAAACACTAGTACAGAGGTCTCATTTTTTTATTTTTATTTTTTTTTGCATAAATAGTGGGTGATGCAGAACTAACCTGGAAGAAAAGAGAAATAAAGATAAAATTTGATAAAAGAGAGAAAGATAATTCGGATCTCAACACCAAAGTGATTTCTCACCCACTCTCGCACATCACTATGCAAAGAGATTTAAAATTGCTAAGCAAATCATCATGCAAAGTAGGTTGAATAGCAAATCATCATGCTAAACAAAAGGGGTTTAATTTCAATTCATCATAGACTAATTAAAATACTACAAGACTTGACCTTATATAGACCCCGACAAGAAAGAGTTCCCCATCACAACTACGTGGGACTAAAAAATTCACTAAATAAAATAAAAATAATTTAAAACAGACTACTAAATGGTAATTGGAGCGATCCCCATCACTCTTCGGCTTAAATGCATTCATCTTAGGTGAATGCAGTGATAACATATAGCAGACACGATCGGATAGAACTGAATTACATCTTGCATCAATCAGGCGATGGCGGAGGTCGTGCAACTGGCATCAGTGTATCATATCTGAGCCACAGTGGGGGAGGTAGAATTGGTTTCCGTGACAAACCGGCTGCAGTAAATTTTAACTCAGCAAGATACATGTAGCATGTCGAGGCAAATCATCTCTGCTGAAGACTGAACCGATTGTACTCTTCACCATAAGAAGGTTGATCTCATGTGAGCCTGTCTGTTGTAGAAAAAATTGCAGAGGCTCATATGTTTTAGGCGATCTTAGAAACAATGGAACTCTCATTTCTGGCGAAGATGACAATAGTTCCATGGTAGGCTTCGTTGGGAGATCTACAGACACTTCAACAAGAGGTTCTTCCACCTCTGTGAGCCGAGGAGTTTCTTCTTGTAATGACACTAACTTCTGCTTTGATATTAATTTGATACCATTGTTTTAAATATGCCGAGATACCAGTATTTTATTGAAAACGATACGATAAATGCAAAAATTTACCGGATATCGTTTTGGACCGATATTGGCCGATATATCGCCACGTGGCTGGTATATCGGCCGATATCCGAGATGAAATATCCGATATATCTGCCCTTATAGTTACTTATTTGGATAATAATTATTATTTTTTGCTTGAGAGATTGTTTTATTTTATTCTACGTTCATTATGGAATTTCAATGATGTTTTTATATGATGTTTGGATAATAACTTATTTCTTTTAATAATATCGTATATGTATTTACTATTGATATATCAACGAGTATTTAGTACCATATCGCGATATATCACCCGGTATCCAGTACATAATTTTGCCGACCGGTATATCGCCGATATCCGATATTTAAAACATTATTTGATACAAAACTAATATGAAAGAAAAGAAAAATAAAGATAAAATTTGATAAAATAGATAAAGATTAATTCGTGCTTCGGCACCCAGGTGATCTCTTACCCACTCTCGCACATCAACATGTAAAGATATTTCAAAATTGCAAAGCAAATCATCATGCAAAGTATGTTGAATAGTAAATCATCATGCTAAACAAAAGGGTTTAATTTCAATTCATCATAGTCTAATTAAAACACTACAAGGCTTGACCTTATATAGATCCTTACAAGAAAGAGTTCCCCATCACAACTGATGTGGGACTAAAAAAAATAAACTAAAGAAAATAAAAACAACTTAAAACAGACTACTAAATAGTAACTGGAGCGATTCCCATTAGTGGGCTTTATTCATACTCTAGGAATGTGTTGCGCATTCTAATTAGGGCGAAAAACTGTGACTTAGAAATTTTATGCTCATGAGGTTGAAAAAAAATAAGTTGTCCTCATGCACTAGTGTTTTAGATTGTATTTAATTTTAGTAATTGTGTTTGTGCATTGCTAAACTTCAAAGAAAGAGGAGCACTCTATTTGCAAAGGAATCATCTGTAGGTGGGAAGAGTCCAATTATGTATCCATAAACGAAGAGGTTCCATTGATGATCCAATGGCCTGGGTTTGATCCTTAGTACCCTTTTTTAGCCTAATTTGGATAAGGACGGAGTCCTGGATGTAGTTTCTATAAGATTGAAAAATATTTATCCTACACAAGTAGTTGAGACTTTAGATATGCATGTCTGACATCAGAAGCATATCTCTGTGGATTTGTTGTAATAAAGCTTTAGAAGATGTATTTATAGCCTAGGACCAACAAAACATTCTTCATTGATTATTAACAGGCCCAGAATCTTAATTCAGTTTCTCAGATGCCATTACTTGTTCTTTTAATTCAGTTTCTTGGGTGATCTCTCACACATCAACATGTGAAGAGATTCAAAATGCAGTACATGACTTGTTATATTGCTGGCATTACTTTTGTTAGGAATTAGGATTGTGGAAGCAACCGATGAAGCCCACCAAGCCTGAAAATGTCGTGGTTTGGCTATAACAGCCATGGGCTGTTCAATTTCAAAATTATTTATTAATTTTGCTTTATGGGATATGGATCTGAATGAAGATCCTTCGCCAAACAAAAATATAAGAAACTTTGTAGCAGCATGGATAAGATAAGGTTATAATCACCCGATTCTTATGATATGATAATGCTTTGTGTTTTTTAGCTTTTCATGTTTAGAAACTTTACCTTCCAATAATTCCAATTTTTTAATATAGGTTATTTAGCATAATAGATTCAAATTACTATTTTGCTACATGAAGGTCCATAGTTTGTTGCATAGAAAAGTCCAACACCTATCCGGTTCAAAGTGATTTCCATGTTAAACTAAGTACAAAATACTCCACTTATCCAGTATAAAGTGATTTCCATGTTAAACTACTAAGTATAAATTGCAATCTGCATAACTTGTGAGGTCATTCTTTGCCGTTCTTGGTCAATTTATCACCTTTCTTGTTAAACACTACTTCATCACTGCATCCACACATGGTTGTTAACAATTAATTTCTCATTCTTAATTATTTGGCCTGTAAGTTTCAAAATGAGAGGGTTACTTTTCCCGACTCTTCGCTGCCTCCGTTACTATAAATCAGCAAATATATTTCATGCTCTTCTCTGCTTTTATCCATCTTCATATCTCGGCATATTCTTTTTCCATAGTGTGGAGGTCCAGATAACTTCATAACTTTGATGTCTCTCCACCTACACATTATCTTCTCAGCGATCTCCCCTTCTGGGCCTTCCCTATGTCATTACTACCATGCACTATCCTTGCAGCCCCTTGCTATGTCTCCTTTGTTTCATTGGGTGAGGAGCCCAAGTCCAGTTGACTTGCTGATAAATGCTCCCCCCCCCCCCCCCCCCCCCCCCCTTCCCTCCCCCAAACACCAAAAAAAAAAAAAAAAAAAAAAAAAAAAAAAAAAAAAAAAAAAAAAACGGGGCAGTTCTCTGCATTCCTGATGATAAATATTTATGCTACTTTTACATTTTCTCAACTTGTATTCCTAAAATTACTTCTATCTTTAACCCTTTGGATATTCTAATTAATTTTCATCTCTTCCAGTTAGCTTTTTTACTAGCCCATGTTAGGTCTGATAGTTTATAATACAGTTTTATTTCATCCTTGTGAGTGTTTTTAAGCAATAAAAATGCATGTAAAGAGCATTCACAGTTTGCATACAAGTCATTGGTTTGAGTTTACATGAATTGTGTATTTTATAATAGATCATATATATAAAACATGCTGCTAACTTGTAGCATCATCCTGCAGCAGAACCTTATGCTGTAGTTGTGTTTGGTTTGAATTATCGGGCATATTTGAGATTCAGGGAATTTTTGCGATTCATTGTCCTATAATACATGTCTTTCCGAATAATCAAAGTGGTACAAGTTAATGATTGATGATGATTGTGTCCTAATGTATTCATTAGTTTAATACACCCATAACAAGATTTTATCTCGATAGTTTGCATGCTTCCCTCTTGTATCGTGTGTGCATCTGTTTAACAAAACTGCCGTTTGTTACTTTTAGGAGTTGTTATTAATACATAGTCAAACACTGTTAAACTGAATAGTGAGGAAAAGTAGTATCAATATGAAGATCTGAGTAAAAGAAAGACAAACTATGAAATTAGATGATAAAGCGCAGAAGTTTGTATGATTTCCTCATAATAAAGTTCCCCAAGATGTGGTTGTTGAGTATCATCACTGGCATCTTGTATGCCCTGATTCTCTAATATAGTATATTATAATCAAGAATAAAAAGATTAAGGCTATGGTTGTCCAGATTCACGTGTGACTGCAGAACTTTTCTAGTTAGGGTAATGCTTTAGGAGGTCGACAACAGAGTGGACAATATGTTAAACTGACTTCGATAGAGCTGCAGTTATATATATATATATAGAGTTGGACTACAAAATAAATGTTTATTTTTGGGGTCCAACTTTAAACGGTTCAAATCCCATGATCCGGCATCCAAATGCAAGATCCACTCCGTTGAAGTTGATCTACATTATTTGAAGTCTCTAAAAAATAAAAAACATGCCATTTGAATACTTTTTGCTTATCCATCAAGTGGGCGCATAATGGACGGCTGAAATAGCATTTTGCTTAGATTACGATTTTATACATACAAATTCCCGATCTGACTATTTATCATGATGTAAGCACTTAAAAACCTTCACAAACCAATTTTGTTAGATTTTAAATATTATACACTGTTAAACTAAACAACTCACTACTTTCGACCGTCCATTTACGCCTTGATGGATAAGCAAAAAGTATTCAGATGATATAATTTTTTATTTTTAGAAACTTCAAATAATGTAGATTAATTTCAACGGAGTGGATCTTGCATTTGGAAGCCGAAGCATGAGATTTGAGTCGTTTAGAGTTGGACCCAAAAATAAACATTTTTATGTAGTCCAACTCATATAATATTATATAATATATATATATATATATATATAATATATATATATATATATATATATAGAGAGAGAGAGAGACTTGTGTAGTTTCGGAAGGATTCGAGCCAGAATCCTTCCCACTCAAATTCCAACATTTGACATTTAAATACAAGATCATCCACTCTGTTAAAGTTAATCTATATTATTTGAAGTAACTAAAAATAAAAATTAAGTTTTTTGAATACTTTTTGCCCATCTATCAAGCGACGTAAAATAGATGGCCGAAAGTAGTGAGTTGGGCAAATCTTTGTCTTTAGACATACATACAATTCTCGATCCGGCCATTTGATCATGATCTAAACATTTAAAAACCCCTAAAAATTAATTTTTATTTGGTTTCAAGTGTTCTATACTGTTAAACTAACCAATTCACTATTTAGGCCATTTCTTTTTCCCTTACTTGATGCATGAGCAAAAAATATTTAAAATACTTGCTTTTTGGTTTATACCCCTGTTTTAAATATCGGCCGAGTCGGCTGAGATATCATCCGATATCTCTTTTTTGCCTGCTGTCGATAGGATATTGAGAAATCGTTCGCCATATCATTTGTAGCAAGAAACGGGCGATATTTGAAATATCGACCGATAAATCGCCCGATGTAGGCCGATAAATCACCCGATATATCAGCCGATATGAGATAACTTATTCATTGCACGACTGCGTGCAAATGTATATTATTTTATTGACTTTACATGCATATTACATCATTTTTATTAGGTAGATGATATCTTACGTGTATCCCCGATATCTCCCCCGATTTTCGATATCTGATATGAAAACCCTTCATCTGATACGATCCCGATATCTGATATTTAGAACTTTGGCTTATACATACTTGAAATAATATAGATCAACTTCAACGGAATGAATATTGTATTTGGATGATTTATGGTTGTATTTGAGTGGGAGGATTCAGGCTCAAATCCTTTCATAACTACACAAGTCTATCTCTTGAATCCTTCCGGAACTACACAAGTGTGTGTGTATATATTATAATAGACTTGTGTCCTTTCAAAAGAATTTGAGCCCGAATCCTTCCAATTCAGATACAACCCTCCGACATTTGAATAAAAGATCCACTTCGTTGAAGTTGATCTATATTATTTCAAGTATCTATAAACTAAAAATCAAGTGTTTTGAATACTTTTTGCCCATCCATCAAGCGGGGGTAAAATGGACGGCCGAAAATAGTGAGTTGGTTAGATCTATGGTTTTAAACATAAAAATTCTCGATCTGACCATTGATTATGATTTAAACATTTAAAAACTCTACAAACCAATTTTTGTTAGATTTCAAATGTTCTACACCGTTAAACTAACCAACTCACTATTTAGGCCATCCGTTTTTCTCTTACTCGATGCATGGGTAAATAGTGTTCAAAACACTTGATTTTTGGTTTATAGATACTTGAAATAATATAGATCAATTTTAACGGAGTGGATCTTGTATTCGAATGTCGGAGGGTTGTATTTGAGTTGGAAGAATTCGAGCTAAGATCTTTTGGAAGGACACGTCTATATATATATATATATATATATATATATATATATATATATATATATATATATATATATGAGAAAAAAGTACCTTAGGCACCAGCTAAGAGACTCTCAGCTGGCGACGGCGTGACTAATCTTAGCTACAGATCATGGGCAGCGCTACTATGATCGCAGTATTTTTGTGACGACTGCTACCATGGTCGCAATGCTAATTAGACTGAGAATATCTGAATTTTTTTAGGACCGCGATCAGGGTCGTAGTGCCAGCTGAGAGAGTCTCAGCGGACGGCTGAGGTGCAAGGATCTCTCTCTATATATACACCCTTTGGGAAGGATATGGATATGAATCATTCCCATTCAAATTCAATGTTAGGCTATTCAAATTGAAGATCCACTCTGTTGGAGTTGATCTACACTGTTGAGAGTGCTTAAAAACAAAATTTCAAGTGTTTGAATATTTTTTGCTTATTCATCAAGTAGGTGCAAAATGAATGGCCGGATTTGTGAGTTGGTTAGTGTAATGGTGTAGAATATTTGAAACCTAATAAAAGTTGGTGTGAGAGGGTTTTTAAAAGTTTAGATCATGATC